>MU383927.1:0-168938 GCA_022495065.1 Xylaria telfairii
TTGTTGCCGCGCCCCGCGCAGCCTTGTAGATTCCTTTCCTTCTTTATACTTAGATTTTTCGCACAATATAGCACATATTGCAGCAGCCTTGCCTTTTGTTAGTGTGTCAGGTGTAACACTATTATATTTTAATAAAAATAGCAGTATTTTATTATAATAATAGTATAAATAATATAATATTTTTAATTATTAATATATTAAAATAAAAATAAAAATAAAATAAAATAAAAAAACTTATTTAATTATTTTTTTTAAAGTAGTTAAACTTTATTAAATATAATAAATAATTAAAAAATATATAAACTTTATAAAAAAATAAAACTAAACATTAATAATTCCGGCTTAAAACTTTATTAATATATTAAAAATAACAACGTTATTTTTATTTTTTTTAACTAGGTTATATTAATTATTTAAATTAATTAAACTAAGGCTAAATATTTAAAATAACTATTAAAAAAATTCTTTTAAACAAATAATATTAAACTAAATTATAATAAACAACTAATAAAATTAAACTAAAAAATAATATAAAATAAATATAAAAATACTTATAAAATTATAAATATTATAGTTTTTTATATAACTAGTGTAAAATAATAAACTAAGGTTTAATAATTTATAAACTACTTTTAAAAAAAAGCTTTTTTTTAATTAAAACAACGTTTAAACATAGTTAAAACAGCTTTAATATATAAATATACTATGTATAATAAACAACACCTTGTTATTTTAACGCTTATACTTATAATTATAAGCACGTTTATTTTAATAATAATAAAAAAATATAATAATAATAACGTAAAAAAAAAAATAACAATAAACGTAAAAAAAATAAAACAAATAAAAATAAACATAAATATAAAATAAGTTAAAAAACTAGCAAAATAAATAAATATAAACAAAAAAAACTAAAATTAAAAAACCCAAGAAAAAAAAAAGAAAAAAAAAAGTATAAAAAAAAGCTATTTTTTTATACTTAAAAATTAACATATAATTAATATAAAAATAAACAATATTATTTAATAATTATATTATTAACTAAGTATTAAAATATATATTATATTTAATAATATTATATTTAATTAAAGTATAGCATTTATTTTAATTTTATATATTATTTAATTAATTATTTTATTATATTACACTTTATAAATTAAGGTTAATCTAGAATTAAAAGGAGAAAGTCGCGGCTGGGACCCACTTTAGGTGATCACGTGACCCCACATCACGTGACTGCAGGTCACCTGACGTGGCCCCACCGCACACACTGCCACGCAACCCACCTGTACAATATTATCTACGCGCCCCGCGCGTTCTAGTTAGCCTTCCTTTTCCTTTTCTCTTTATCTGTAGATTTTTTACGCAATACAGCACCTATTGGTGAAGCCCTGCCTTCATTCGTGTGCTAAGTGTCACTGAGAATAGTTGTTATAACCAGCCGCAGGCTGCCTTAGGCCACTAGATCCGGCCCATATAAGCCTACTACTTTTAGATGTGCTCCGCACACCTTTCATCCCTTCTACAAGCTTTAGTCTAGTCTACTACCTATTATTCCTAAAGCTAATATACTGTTATACTTAACCTGACAACTTCCCTACTCGTGACACCTTGTTAAATAATTTAATAAAAATCGAAAAAATATGCTTTTTTAATTCTTTAGAATAGATTTAATTAAATAGTTTAAAATGATTTTTTCTGATTTTTTTAACCCGTGGCGCGCGTTGTAGTAATTGATTATATAAAATAACAGGGGTAGTTATAAAAGTAATTTTAGCTTTTAGCTTTAAAGCTATATTTGCCCCACTTAAAAAAATCGGGTAAAATTAAAAAAATTACCTTTAGATTCCTTATAAAAAAAGCTATCCAAATCTTATTTTTTTATATTTATAGCTATTTTATTAGTGGAGTTATCTTTTAACCCTTATGTATTTTCCGTATAATTTTATATGGGGTGGTACCCCCTTTAAAGTGGCCCGCCCGGTTGTATGGCCCGCTCGCTTATAAAACACGTTATAAGATTAAAATAAGTAAAATATTTTAATAAATATATTTAATTAATATAAACAAGTGTATATTAATTATTAATGCTAAACTAGTATAAAAATTATATATTAACTAAGTTTAAAAAGTATTATAAAAAATATAAAATTATAACTATTTTTTTATTTTTTTATTTATTGTATTTAATTTAATTATTTAATATTAAGTTTTATAATATATTAAAACAAACATATAGTTAATAAATTAGTAAATTTATTAAATTATACGTTAATTATATTATAAAGCCCAAGTTTTTTATTATATTTAAAAAAGTTTTTTTTATTACTTTTAAAGAATTAAATATTATAAAAGGTTTTTAAAAGTTAAGATTAATATTTTACGATTTATAAGCTGTAATTTTAAAGCTAAATATATAAATATAATTATTAACGTTAATTCGTAACATTATTAAGCTACTAGAACCTTAGGTTTTTTAAACGTTAAAAACTACTAAAAAAATAACTATATAGTTAATTTTTATTAAAGATTAAATTTTTAATTATTAAAAAAGCTCCCTAGGCTTAATTTTAACTACAGTTAACTAGTTTTTAAAAGCTGTAAAAATATTAATAAATAAACTTATTTTTATAAAAAATAAAATCAAAAAGCTTTATAAAATAAATAAAATATTAAGCAAACGCCAGAGAGGTAAAAAAAAACGCCTATAAAACAAAGATAATTTTATTATAAAAAATATAACTAATTTAATTGCTTAAAAAAATACGCAGGACTTGGTATAGTTATAAACATCGAGAAATTATAATAGTAGTAAACCAAGTATACCGCGTTAACAACGTTATAAACAGTGCAGCAAAACCAGCCATAATATAAAAACTTATAATAAAAATATAAAAACAAGTAATAAATTAAATTCTAATTAATTTTTAATAATAAATGTTTTAGTTATAAAGTTATTAATAATTAATTATAACAAACTAGTAAAAAGTGCGCGACTTGTTTAAATACATGACTTGTTTATAAACCACGTTATAATATTTTATACGAACTTTTTTCAAGGTTAAGTATTTAAAATATATCGTATATATTAAGCTAACTTTTTTATTTTATATTTTAACTTTTTTTTTTTTTTACGGTTAATTAAATTATTAAATTAAATTGTTAACTTAATTGTTAAATTAATTATTAACTATACTGTTAACTAGATTATAAAACTAGGTTTGTTAAATTAAGTCCGTTAAACCAGATCCGTTAAAACAAACCCATTAATAAATCGTCTAGTAGTTGGGTAAATTGCGATTATTTTGCCTAGCCAGCAAAATAATGGTGTTTACTTTTAACTACGTAATTGCTTGGTCTGACTAGCCAAGCAACTGAACTACTTCTACGCATATACATACACACATACCAAAAAAAGCCCAGCGCAGTCTAGAAGGGGGAACGACAAAAGGAGCAGAATAAAAGGAGGTATAGCACGTTTACACAGTACGAATAGTACTATAAACTACTATGTTTAAGACTTTGCTCCCGTTTGCACCTGTGAGACATGTATTACGAGTGCAGAATTTACCTTGTATGGCAATTAACTGCTCTTTTTTACTGGGTGTCACGATATAGACTGCAGCACCATACCGTAACACTACAAAAGGTAGAACGTTGTCAAGTCGAGCACTTGACCGTCTGTAGTGACTATACGCGTACTGGGCTTGTGACACTGGGTAAGCTGCTAAACCGTCAATTATATACCAATCTAAATCACACGTATTATTTATCAGTAGATCTAGGCCATTTCATTAACTAGACTATCTTGTGTGGCGATATCGGCCTACATAAACGGGTAGATAGCAAACGTATTATAATTGCTTGATGCCGAACAGTCATACTATTTATTTTCGAACGCCTAGGCGAGAACGACGGATCAAATTAATCTAGAGCATAACACTTCTCAACACTCTGAGCGTCATTTCCCCACCAATGAGGCATGGTAACTACTTTCCCACTGCCAAAAAACAAGAAAATGAGCAGCAAGTTCAAGTTAAACCCAGCATCAAACGCGGCAGCAAGAATGAAATTATACCTAGCCCATAATTGATAACGGTAGCGATATGCCCAGTACATGACGACGAAGCCGCCGATGAAGCGAGAGAAGTAGCCGGTAGAGATGTTGCCGTAGAAAATTGAGGCACCCTGAACACTTAGAGTTAGCGACTACCATTTTTGAGCGTGATTTGTGAGGAATTTAAGAAGCTTCTAGACACTATCTTTACCCATGAAGGAAAGCGTGTCCTTTAAAGTTGCCGAAAGAAAAAAGACGAAGAAGAAGATTCGTGCATGTCTTACACTGCAGAATATCGTCGTGTTGTATAAATTGAATTTGGCGCGGGGAAAGAGGCGATGAAGCAGATAGATCACGGCCGGCGCTCCTGCCCCGAAGAGGAATGCATATGGTATCGGTTTCCATTGTGTCTGTTCGAAGAGTTTCGCGGGACCCTTTCGGACGGAAGATTAGCGTTTTTGCTCAGCTTGGTAATGCGGAACACAGTTTCGTCACTTTACTCACAATTAGGACGTACTGCACACCCAGCGTCAGATACCCAGCCAGGGCCTGGCCGGTCCAGATATGAGCCGGATCCTCGAGCTCGCCGGTGAGATAGTCACGCTTAGTATTCAGCACCCATCTCATAGCAGCGTAATTGATTGGCACTCCCAAGGTGATGCCGAAAACCTGTGAAAAGAAGACCGCGCGTTGAGGTACATGCATGTAATGCCCTATTTTCTGATCTTGAAGCATACTGTAACGTTCGGAGTCAGTTGCCGCCATTTAGAGCATAGTTTAATTATGGGAGGCTTCAGAAACTTTTAGAGATACTCTTATCGTAGAAAAGAAATCTCGTGCCCCGAAAGTTGCCAAAACGAGAAGGAATAGATCCGAGAATTACTCACTATTGCGCTCTGTACCAGGCATCGCCAGCTATGGAACCATACACCTGCGAAGAACGTTAATTATTTCCACAAAAGCTAGACGCATTTTACAACTTACACTCGCACCAATAGGATTCCTGTGATGAGATAGGTTTTGGACCATGGTGCCGTAGAGTAGCTCGTTAAAAGTCCCAATTGGCAATTGAAAATTGCTGACGGCATATAGCCATCCCAGCGGGATAACAACCACGGCCCCTGTTGCCAAAGCCACAAAGTAGGTCCACCAAGGTATGAAAATCAGATCCAAAGCAACAATTGTGATTATAGATCTACAGCGAATCGGTCAGAAATAGTTATCTCAGCTGTGGTCTGTAGAGTGTTTGGGAACGTGTGGGAAGCTCCTAGACACGATGCTCGCCAAAGAAGGAAACGACTCTGATATAATTACTTACACGAAAGAAGCCGAGAAGAGAGCAAGGTACCACCAAAAGGGGACCTCTTTGTATGATCGCATAAGCACGTTTAACCTATCGGTATACTGATGATTGATGCCTCGCCCGGGGGTGTTTTTTCGGGCTCGAAATTTCCTGTAGGCTTTCCTGATGTTCGATGCGCCGAAAAATGCGATCCAACTGTAGGCAGAAATATAAGATGCGTAGTCGAAGAAGATCGTCCATAGGTTGTGAACGCCGAGATACATGGGTCCATACTCCTCATACGCAGTTTCATTAAAGGTATTCGAAGACGTGACAAGCGCGGATACTGGGTATCTCTCGCCATCAGCGGTGCATGCCCGGTTCGTCATTAAACAATGGCTGTAGCCCCCCAAGCCACCCCATTTGGCTGCTGGCAGCAGAATCCAGGCGCTCAGGACGAAGGAAGCGAATAGCACGACTTGCGACCACCACGGACTGAGGAACAGGGGGACGCCGGCGTTGTAGTTCGATATATTGGCCCAGTCGAAGCTCAGGTTCAAAAACCCCATCCCACCTAGTCCCGAGCCGATGAAGTTGGCAACAGGATTGTGCGGCGCAACCCAGCATAAGAAGGCCAGAGAGCTGACAAAGGGGAACACAAATTCGGGAAGGAATTGCCAGAGCGTGATGCCGAGCAACGTCAGCCAGAAGACCTTGAATTGTTTTCGCGATGCGGGCGACGGGCTCTTGTTCTGCTTCGCTTGTGTCTCAAATAGCGCGGTCTGACACAAGGCCTGCCACCATTGGTAGGCAGGCTCGTATAAAAGCAGCTGTCGCGCTATGGCGGCGAACGCGTACCCTGTCGCATCGATGGACCACATGAAAAATATGGCCGCAGCGGGGTGGAGGCGCTCATTGAAATACAGCTCGCCCACGGCGATTGGTGTCGTGGCGAGGTTGCCAGTCGCGCCCGAGGCCGCTGTGATCGTAACGAGAACATGTTCCTTGACAGACCACGGACCTGGATTCAAATTGAAGGACCATTTCGTAAGAGGGATGCTGATCTGGCGATTGGGCAAGACGCGAGCAAGCCACAACCCTACGTAATTTGATGCGATTTGGACAAAGAAAACCGAGTAGGGTGCGTATGTTGTTCTAAATGTATTTATCTGAGATAAGAAGGCGCCGGGAACAACAAAAATGATCGCCAAGATAAAGTATCTGAAGGTGAGTGTGGGCAATGTAGCTGTGAAGAAACTAGAAGTTAGAGACTACCACTTATACCCAAAACTGCGACTTATCTTGGGGGTCTCGGGCGGGAGGATGAGCGTATATAACATATGAACGCAACGACCGAGAGACATAACGAGAAATGATAAACTCGGGTATGCGTGCGTACTATCATCGTGAAGACTGACGACCCGCCTCACCTCGGCGGGAATCTGGCTGATCTCAGGGTCATCCGCGAACTCTAGGTCGGCATCCACCTCGACGGGGTCCTCAAAGCCACTCTTCTGTCCCGTACCACGGCGCGAGTTATCTTCGGCCTTTAAATCGTTGCTTTGCTTCTTCTCCGAGCTATCGTCGGGCAAGCGTTTGTGAGGAGCGTTAGGCGATTCCACAGTTGGCTGAACGCTAGACGACTTGGCTTCGGCTTCGGCCAAGCTTAGCACACTACTGCTGCCGGCAGACATCTTGCAGGTCCTCTTGGCTGCTGGGCAATGTCTTGTTGCGCGACGAGCAACACCAAGCAAGCGTTGATACCAACAAACAACAACACAGAGAGAGAGGAGGTCTGCCGGGGCTTGAACCCCAATCACAAACTTTTGTTGTTTAAGTTCGCATGACGCCACCAAGAACTAAAACGACGTGCAGCACAAAGTCGATCGCGCCATCGCCCCAACGAAAGAAGAAGCACCACCACATGCCGGTTAAAACATAGCCGTGAATCTGTGTAGCTTGATTGGCCTGCAAGTCGGATTCCACAACTGTCACCTCTCCAAAAGAAGCTCCATGTAAGGTTACATGGCTTCTTCCCCGCGTCCACGCCCTCGCACAAGACGGTACTCCCTGTACATGGTATTAAGCGAGTTGGTTCGCAATCGGCGGTACCAGGGCTGCTGCTGCACGATCACTGCAGGTCGTTGCTACCACCAACCCGTCTAGCCGGGGACGGCTGGTTAAAGATTTCTTGGGACGCGTCTGTGCCTGATTGCAATTCGATAATCTATTCTCGGACGAAGAGAAGGAGGCTCGAGGGCTATCAGGTTAATCTCCGTCGCACATGAAAGACGACCTTTGAGACAAACCAAAAGTTGTGGCACGATTACGAGGAGTATAGGCCCTAATGTGTAGTAGATTGGAACGGAGATAAGCTCTCTTTTCTAGTACGACGAGAATACCAAATCATTCGAGCTTAGAATAGGACCGTGACATATTATATTAATGCCATGGTGAGAACCTTACCTTTCGCATTCCAAGTTTTCGAAATCCGAGAAACTTTGAGCGCTTTGAAATAGGGGGCATAACGAGGTGGTAGAGTGCATGTCTACGATCGCGAAGTTGCAATCAGACTATACTTATATGCACTTTCAGATTACAACCAACATAGCAGTATACAAGGATTCACAGGAAAGTTACACAAAAGTACAGCCTTGCAGATGCTCTAGTTCCTTGTCCTCGCGCAAAGTGCAAATAAGTTGCTGAAACTGCTCACTGAAAGCCCAGCGCTTCGCAATGGTACTCAGCTGAATTATATCGACAGGACGGAATAATTTCATTTGCTGAGCAGTCCCTAGTAGTATCGAGTGTATATATGCGATATTTGCTATCTTATGAACAGTAGATAAATGATTGAATCAATAGTCTTGTCGAAATTATCATACCCCTTATTTTTGTTGGCAAAGTCTTTGGGGGGTGAGGCCTGGGATTTCCTAACCCGGAAATCATGTGCACACTTCTTGAGAATACTCGATTTACATAAGCCTCTGTATATAGATGATAATCATCTACACGTTAGGTGAGCATAGAACAATCATTGAAAACAGGTAATGCCTAATAAATACAGTATTATCTAGTAAACGTCCGAGAAGCGCATAAGGCAATATGTCTTTCTAAAGTTAATATAAAGCTTCATACTATATAGTTCACCTACTCCATGGGCCTGGAAAACCCCTAGGTAAAAAAAACCAGCTATTTTACTGCGGCCATACCTAACTACCTAGTAAACTAGATCGTGCTTTTCGTCATCGTAGCTAGCAGTAACGGTGTTTTGTGGAGCGCCGTTGGCATAAACCGTGACAACGATACCTGAACCTGGCTTATGCATAAACTGCTGGGTCACTGGCGGCAAGCGGAAGAAGGTTGTAAGTGTAATAGCGTTGCGTGGCTAGTCGATATCGGTCCCGTCGATCAAATGTACGACACCGCCATCGGACATGTTTAAGACTACGAATGCCGCTTGCTTAGAGGGATTCTTGCATCGTATGTTAGCTATACTCGACACCCTTGTTGCGAAGCAGATGTACCAACTCGTAACCCGCATCTGCCTTCATCAGGAATTATGGAAGTGAGTGAGCTACTTCCAGGGTGTCAAAGGGTTTTATATCTTCCCGAAGAGGGCTCCATCATCGTCAGCCCGGGCGTCATCGCCCTCCTTTCGCGTACAAGTGGCCGCCTCGTCCCAATCAAACTTGCGGTTGACCGCACATCGATGGCGATTGCGGACGAGACAGGCCTCCCGAAGCTGAGACGACCTATTTGGTGTCCCAACAAAGCGTCGCGCGCCTCCCTGGACTCATTCGACAGTCGAGCGGTATGCGGATGAGGTTGGGACGTCTTTTTTTTCTAAGCCTTAACTAAAATAAAAATTAGCAACGACAGAGTGAAGAAACAAAAGGGCCTAAGCAATCACTGGGCAGAAAAATTTTTTTCTCGAGGACCAAGTACGACGGTGGTGTTTCGCACGTCTAGTAGGACGAGTCTCGAGATAACTTTCTGCCGGCTTTCTTTCGGACCCTGGCGCTTTCATTAACTGGGCGGGACAACGGTAACCACCTCGACAACCTCGGGAATCTCCGCTCTCTACTCTTTAGCTTCCAAGAATGACATGTTTGAGCAACGACTTATCGACCACATCTCGACGTTGTAGTATTATACCATATGATTAGTGAATTTCCCCCTTTCGCTTTCACCATAGTCAGGATAATCCAACGCCTCGCGCGCCAGGCCGTAGAAGTGGCATATCCTCTTATTCCTGCTCTACGCCTTCGACGAACCTGTCGCGTATCATCTCGAGGAATGTCCCTCGAAGATCCCTTCATCCGCTGAATGCCAACCGCGATCAGTCGAGAGCATAATACACTTGCCCCGCACTGAACGCAGAATTAATGGCTTTGCCGAGAGGTAGACAATGGGAACTGCGTAAAGGGCAATTCAACTTTCAGCTTAAGGCGAGCTTGACGAGCCGCGTGCGCGAGCGCGTGCTGAAAGAAAGCTACAAGACTCATGCCTGAATCTATGGTGAGCTGGCGCCTATGCCCAGCACGGGGAAGAAGACGTCTGCGAGTATTGACTGGACTCGTCGACGAAGCTTCCTGAAATATGACTGCTTCCTCGATTTGGAGAACATCAGCGAAAGGACCACTCCAGGTTGTGTCCGGGCATAGGATGCCAATTGGTGTTATGACCCAAATTTTTGCATTGCACAAGTGTCCCGCCCAGGCGTCTGAGTTTATAGTGCTACACAACTCTTTGATACGTGTCATGGATAATGGGTTATGAGCCGAATGTCGAGTATCCGAAATTAGTGCTAATCCGACTGGTTTTGTGCACTGTATATTCATGCCTCGAAGTCACTAAAGACGATAGAAAACGGCTAGTGAAAATATTTGCAAAGCGATTAGGCATCTATTATATTCCGAAGCTCTACCATGATATAAGGGATCTATCTACCTTAGGGTAACTTTATGAGCGCCGAGAATTCGTTCAAGAACAAGATTCATTAGCTCTTCTTCCTCAGTGAGTTATAATGTTCGCCAAGGCCATATCCATGGCGATAATATGCAAGCCAAATCGTCCTATCCCCGTCCTTTTTCGCTTCCCTATCTCCATGTCCACCGCTGGGCTGTATGGTCTCCGTCCGTCCGTTCTGAATGACCTTGATCTCAACCTGGTATGCGCTAGCTAGGGCGAGCAGTTCAAGCTGGCCGCCCCACTCCGCCGTATCCCTAATCTTCGGGATATATTTCTCCAACGGCTCCTCGAGGAATGGCACGAAATCATCTGAATGGCTCTCTATGTAATCTGTGGCGACCCTGCGCACGACTCTATACGGGGGCGCCCGACCTTCGCCTGCATTATCCTCTATAGCCCCGTTACTCGACGAGGAGGGGGAAATCGGTATCTTCCGCTGCGCAAGCTGGTCCGCGACAGCCGAGAACAAGCAATGGCCGTCGGGTTGTATTTCGTGCTCGACAAGCCCGTGGGCGCCGAACGCGCGCTCGAGCGCTGACCGTTCCAGGCCCCGGTGGTCCGTCATGCCCTGCGCTTCTTCTTCAGCTGCCTCGGCCTCTACTGCCCGTTCGGCAGCACGACGAGCCATGCGTTCCTTTTGGCGGTTACGCTTCTTGCCTCCCTGTCCCTGCGCTTCTGGCTGTATCTGTGTGGCTGGCCCGGAGCTTCGTGTCTGCAATAGAGGGTCTGTGGGTAAGTCGGACGATATTGTCGCGTCTTTTAACCGATCCGTAATGCCATCCGTGTCTGTAACCGTGTTTTCTGTGCTTTGTTGTGTTGTGTTCTGACCAACACTATGAGGCTCTGCGCCTTCTTCTTCACCTGCAGTGTCTCTGTCGCCTCGGAAAGCGGCAAGCTCCTGCTCCTGGCGCTCCCCGAGCTCCCTCTCGAGCCCGGCACACTCGTCGTTGACGCCCTTCCTCGTCTTCTTGCTCGCGTTCTTCTTCTTGCTGGTGATGCGTGACTGCAGGTCCCGCTGTTCTTTGCGATGGCGCGCCTGGATTGCTTCCAGCGTTTCCATGGCGAACACGGTTATCAATATATAAAAATCCCTGGGATGCCGGTACGTATTTTCTTCTTTGTTGTATACCAAAATTCCTCATCTAGCATGTGTCGAAAGGACGGTGCTTATCGTTTGAAAGATCTGTTGACCAACGTTACGTAGGGTACCTGGACGTGGGGTTAGAAGCCGCACGTTGTAGTGGGGCTGGTTGGTGCTGCATCTGCCCCTCCAACTCTTAGCCTAGGTATGTATGTACCTACTACTGGTCTAGTACCTAACATTTTAGGTACCTACTACAGCTGCGTGCGTGCGTGAAAGGCCATTCGTTAGGCCAATAAAGTAGCATTCTACTACCTGCAGAGTAAAGCTTGAGGTGAACATATATCAATTGAATTCATCGTGCAGTTTGGCCTATTAATAGCTATAAAACAATCGAGACCGTCTGATCACAGTCGGACGAGCTCTCGAGGCAGCCTGTATTCATTATGCTGCAACTACAAGTCTTAGAGTCGGTATTGCCCACAACTAGCCACGTTCTCTTCCATCTATCCAGTACATCAAAGGTAGAAAACACACAAACTTACGACGCCGGGTCCTGTAGATGGTCGACTTTTATACACGAACTGGAGTATAGAGTGAACCCCGCTTTTAGTTGAACTAGGGCTTCCTCTACCGTCTTGCAAAGCAGCACATGATTCCTGTCTTACCGAGGAACCATAAGCATCCGATGAAACGGACGAGCGAGAGGACAGCCGTAGCAATAAGAAGGAATTTAAAGAACATGGCAGTTCTATCCGAGGTTTTGACCTGTTCAAACAAATGTCAACATGGTTATGCTCCAATACTTTTCGTTACGAGCAACACTTACACCAATGCCGAATGCGGCAACACTGTTACTTGTCACACCAATGATGAGTGCAATATTAGTGAACAGCCAGGTAATGACCAGAGATGTTCGGAAGGATTTATATGAATCTTCAACATCGGGCTTATCGTCCTCAGGCACGGGCTTGAAAGGGGTCAGGGCACGCTTGACAGTCTGCTCGAACTGACTGTCGATATCCTCTTGAGGTTTGTCCACCTCTTCTATAGCTGCTTCACCTTTTTCGTCTTTGACGATTTGCGCGGTTGGCAACGCCTCTGCCTTATCTGCACCCTTGGTACCCCACGTCACGTCGTGCCAGTTGTTGAAAGCGTAGACATTGAGGATGTTGATGTAGGTTGACGCCAGAATCAGATAAGCAGGGAACGAGTGGAACATGTGCCATGGGTCAAGATATAAGAAGGATGCGATGTAGTACAAGCCGAAAGTAGCCAGCAACGCGACGATGATGATACCAACTTCAGAATTAGTTGTAAACAATCCTTTGAGAGCATCGCCGGCGTCGCCTGAGATCTTGTTCGCCGGGTTTGTGAAGGCAGCGATGACGAGATATAGCGAGAGGATGATGATATAGAACTGAATCAAACCGAAAAGTGCAAATGAGCTGATATATTGCCATTTTGTACCCTTGGGACGGTTACCGAGCGCGAGGATGAACTGGAGGATGACGAAAGCGACATAGAGATACTGAAGAATGATGTTGATGATAGGGGTCGCCTTGTCTCCAAATGGCCAACCATGCCTACCCGTAGCTTCATCAGGCTGGCCAACCAGGTCCATAATAACAGTCGTAGTCAAGTAGTAGGATGCCAAACTGAACCAGGTGAACAAAACGTTTGCAACATTGTAGATGAGTTGAATATGCAAGAAGAACATGCGTAGAATATTGTGACCGCT
This sequence comes from Xylaria telfairii, assembly GCA_022495065.1. Taxonomy (NCBI): domain Eukaryota; kingdom Fungi; phylum Ascomycota; class Sordariomycetes; order Xylariales; family Xylariaceae; genus Xylaria; species Xylaria telfairii. The sequence goes on from MU383927.1 coordinate 13,136, forward strand.
CTTGTACATCCGGCCGAAATGCATTAGGGAGTAAAGCGAGGCGGCAAAAGAGCCGTTAAGCCATCTACGACGTTGACCGATGAATTCTGGAGCACCCTCAGGAACGTCGGTTTCACCCTTGGCTGCCTTGATATATGTGAGATGCCACTTAGAACCAGCTTTGGCGACAAGCTCGAAGCAGAGAATTCGATCTTCGGCCAAGAACATGTTCTTCTTGAAAATGTTCATACCTTCAATACCTTTCTTGCCCAAAATTTTTGACAGAGTATGATCACCATGGAAATACTGCTCCAGAGGTCGACCCATAATCGCCCGGAAGCGGTAGGCAGAAAAGGCACCAGGGAGCACAGAAACGTAACCGAAGGAGCTCTCGAGGGGTTTATCCAGGATATTCGAGATTTTGTACTCGAAGTTCTGGACAGCGACTAGAGGGTTGAGAAGCTTCTTGCCGCCCTTGCCCAACATGGCGTGAATTTCACCACAGGCACCGCCGAGATCCTTGTCGTTATAAAACCCTTCCCACAATGCTAGCAGAGACTTCGCCCCTGGCTTGGTACCGGCATCTAGAAGAATGCAAACTTCGGGATTCAAGATGCGGCCAAAGGCATTGAAGAGCCAACGGTGCGAATTGATCTTCTTCGTGTTCTTTTGCTTCAGACAGAAAATCATCTGGACTGGAGGGAGTGTCTGAGGACTGTCATCTGTGGGTCGAATGAGCTGCTGGCTGGGCGTCACCGACAGCTGGGTTGTGTATTCGAAAACGTGCGCAACGGTTTCCTTGCCGTTGACCTCCTTTTTTACGATACCGTCTTGGAACACACCAATAGTTGCGAGAACATCAAGAGTTTGCTTGTCGGCCTTGTCTATGCCATCGAAAACAAAACAAACAACGATCTTCTGCCAAGCGGGACCGCCCTTATTCCAGAAGGTCGATTTCTTCAGATTAACAATATCGCGAATGTTTTGCATGACACCGTGCAATGTTCGTGCAAAGAGGAGCTTGTCCTCATTGTAATAGGTGATGGCAATCAAAAGCTCAGTGTGTCTGTTGTACATGCGTGGACGAAGATCGTAACCGTTCTTGAGAGTGAAATCGTTGGGATCGCAGGTAGCAGCAGTATATCGCATGTTGACGAATTCACCGGTGCCGCCCTCGACGTCGCGGTACTTCGGCTGAACTGCATTTTTGATGGCACTGGGAACAGGATAATCAACGCTGAGAACGGATCCCTGCACCAGTTTAACTTTTCGCGTTGCATAACGCTTCAGGCCACCAGGCGCGCCGCCCGGCTGCTGGCGCCGAAGCCAGCTTTCTTCAGAATCTACAGTAGACGCCGGCCGAGGCGTACCATAGCCGAAGCCAGTATCCTCTAGCTGATGGCCTCCATACGCGCCGGCATATTCATTTCCATACGGCTGTGGGGTCTGGGTCATGGGAGGTGCAGACGTTGAGTAAGACTCGGTCAGACTGTAGGCGGATACAGGCCGTGCAGGAGGCGTATGGGCGCCTAATCGATCCTGGTCATAGTGGCCAGGTGCTTGACCAAGCAGGTGCCGTTGCGTTTCGTCCTCATCCTGGTCAACTGGAGGTAGATGGTACTGGGACACGTTAGAGTTAGCCAAGGAACCTTATAGGCGGAAACCCAGCACGGCGGTTTAGGTTCATCCCGAACTTACCGTGCTGCCAGTAGGGAGATCTTGCAGTCGATGCCCGTCGTACTCGTTGTTCCCCTGATTCCCTGGGGGGTTATACGCCATGGTTGCGCAGGCTCAGCAGGCCGCTATTCGCAACTACCTAAGACGATTCTTTGCCCGAGAAAGGGGTAAACAGAACCAGGGCTGTTTAAGATGGTTGTCTTGGTGACAACTGCTACGAAATCCCAATCTTGCAGATGAGACTGATCCAGGGGGCGAAAGCTCTCACACCCACAGGTGGACAAAGAGCTTGGGCGTGAAAAGCGAGGGTGCTGCTGTTGGCAGGCGATGAAAGACGACGCTGCGAAACAAGAATATAAGTCAAAAGGAGAGAAAGGATGAAGAACGTTGTGATATGATGGATCACTTAGCGTTGGGAGGTAAGCAAGAGAAAAATCTCTTCGCGGTTGGTAAATTGTTTCAGAAGGAGAACAGGGAGAATGTACATGGGACAGTGACGCCTTTAGGTAAACTCGTATTTTTTTCGGGCTGGGATCTGCATGAGCACGCCTCCATTCAATGCCTGAAAGTACGTACCTCTGCACTGCTTATAGCTGCTGGATTGGCCGCCTCTGGGTCCTCTCTGGGGTATTACAGGCCAATCAGAGCCCCGAGGTGGGGCACACTCTGCGGGACGGTGTGGCTTAGTATAGCTGAGCGAATAGCCCTGGAACTAAGGGCTAGGCTAGGTGTACTGCGTTGTGCCTACTGTACTGACGACCGCGTTGACGCGATAGCCCACGACTCGTGGATGCTGCGTGTTCGCAGTCCGATGCCACTTGGGTATCTACAAGGCTCTTCTCAACCATTATTATTCCAACTCTTGAATGGATTTTGATTCACATTTCTGGCCACTACAACCGGGCTGGCATGAATCCAACACATTCTTTGCTCGTATCTTAACACTGCCATGCTGTTTGGTGGCTGGACGGATATACCGATACCGATCGTGGCATGTGTGTTTTGATAGGTCGGAGGTAGCATCCACTGCCGGTATATGGTACCTATGTACATATGCATTGATGGCCTCCGATGCAACCTTCTTTCTTGTCTGCAGGCCTAGTCTAATATACACTGCTACCATATACGTCACTCGTGATGTGTTTCCCCGAGTTTGGAGGCAAGTAAATACTAGGGCGCAATTGATACCTTCGCCAAAGCCATACGGAGAATGTCTTAAGTACTGTAAGTGAGCTCTTTTCTCCCCAGGAGCCACGCGAGTCGAGTAGTGTGGATTGTTTTAACTCCAACCTACTATACTTCTATCCAGGTACAAGCTCGGTTGATGGTTCGCACTCGATGCTCAGCCACAGCCCTAACATTACTTGTGCCTCCGAGACTTGAACCTACATAACAACCTTGGTTCCTATCTTACCCACCTAGGTAGGAAGGGACGCAATCATTCGTCAGCGCGCCAGCGGACGCAATCGTGCTGCGCCAGCCTCTGTGCCACGGCATACAAGACTCACCTGAGTAGAGAACAATTAGGACTATTGCGTTTTCTTTCTTTCTTTCTTTTTTTTTTTTTTTTTTTTTTTTTTTTTTCACTCTTGCCCATACAAAATTCAACATGACCGAACCCTGCAGTGACATTATGGATAAGTGTTGTATCGTATGCTTAACGTCCTACTATGTACTCATAGCACCTGGCGGTGTTTCTGTACTAAAACCTCATCATCCTCAGGGGCTAAAGTGATCTCCTTAGTCCGCCACCATTAGAGCACTAAGGGACCGCACGATAGCTAGTCCTCCCTATTTAGGTAATATGTGAGGGTCCCGGTGAATTTATACTGTACAGCATACGGGGTATTCGTCACCTAAATATACACTACAAACTCACTGCTAAGCTAGCTGCTGTAAGTAATTAGGGAACATGCTGTCGCCATTTGTTTGTTGGTTTGATGAGCTTGAAACAAACTGCCCCATATTCGACGCCAACAGCGGCTTACCCTGTACAGAGGTAGCCAAGTACTGGGTGCATACGTGTCAGGCCTGCAATCTACAGTAAAGAGCACTAGCCTACAATAAGTGCTTCATCTTCTACCGTAAGGACACATACTCTAATCGATGAAGGTTCTGGGCGGTGCCTATCGCTAGTAGATTTGTGGATATTCCAAGTATGAGTATCGGGCGTGAAGAGACCATCACCACCGTCATCATTGTTGTCGTCGTAGCCGACTTGAATAATAGTTAGTAAATCGAAGAAAAAAAGGTGAACGCAAATAGGTACTGTACAGTACCCAGGTAAGAGATGCGCACAATCGGCTGCCTACCTTGCCGAACAAGGGGGGAAAGAAATTGGTATAAAAATAGCAACAAACCTCGTACGGATACCTACAGTATACTATAGTACACCTAGTACTCCGTACTAGGGAGTGATGTACCTGGGGTAAGAAAAAGGGGGTCCCTCAGCTTTCGATAAAAAAGGATTCTTATGCTGTGCCCCCTACAGCAAATTCATGATCTGGAACAACCGTGCGTGCATCAATACATGATTTGTTCCCTTTACTGTATGCAGTTAGGTTTTACAAACTGCTCCTCAGCGCTGTAAGCACAATCGGCTCATTTATCCCTCGATTGGTGGTACGATTAGCCTTATTAACCACTATAGGACCTTAGGTAGTACAGTGCTGTAGTAGGTAGGTAGGTAGGTAGGTAGCATCAATTGCCGCACGCTAGATATGATGTGTATATTATTCTAAGCACTATGTTATTTTTATAACAGCGTGGAAGTTACGGAGCAGTAGGTAGTTTGCGCAATTGAAGTCCGCAAACATTTTGTAAAGTTGTTGAGACAAATCTACAGTAGGGTCAACTTGGTTGTCGGTTAAAGTAGATAGGTAGGCATGGAGACAACATAGGTAGTGTACTCGTTAACTTGCATGTATTAATGAGGAGATACACCACAACTTACCCTAACGGTATGTTTGCTTGCAGCCAGTATTACCACCCCGCATGAGAGTTCATTTATCTGCCATCATGATTCTGCCATCTCAACATTGGCAGCACCAATCACGGGTCTCCCGCTCACGTGGACCAATGCGGACTGTCTTGAGCGAAATTCCGATGCTGCATGGAGTAATATAGTGCTTCCCCAACTTCGTCCAAGTCAAGAAAAGATATCTGTTGGCTAATTATTATAGGTGGGAATAGCCTACCTAGTGTACACAGCCAACTCCAACATTTGCACAACCGTTACCTACCTAGGTACTCGAAACAGCTCTTCCCTCATCGATCTACGCAGCCAGTGGCGTTCTTTATATATGACGTTGCGAAGCCGGTTCACTTAGGAGTGAAACCAATGCCTACCTCCTCGGCAATATACTACCGTATAACAACAATCATAGGCCATCTCATATCAAATGCTGTAAACAGAGCAGCTGTACAGAGGTAGAGGTATCCAGTAAATGCTAATATTGATGTAGAACGTCAAGCAGCCCCAAGGCTCTGCCCAAGGCGTAATCCACGGGCATCAGATCGTATATCATCACGTGATCCACCGAAGGCGATAGTGGTTGATTGGTTGTTCCTAGGCTCTCTCAATCTCGGTCTAGTAGCAACCCGTTGGGATATCAAACTAGTCGGGCCGGGGGGCTTCGCATGCTACCGAATGAAACGACGGTGTTGCTGCTAGCCTTGGACGCCTTGGACAACTGCTGTGTGCTGCGAATTGAACAAGATCTTGGACGACGGAAATATCTATCTTTGGAGATCAAACTCGTGTATACGACAGGAGTTGAAGGTAGTATTGGATGGTCTCCTCCATTCGAGGCTACAGTACAGGATCTCTCTGTTGGAAAGATGTTAGTCCAGCCAGAAGGGGGGCGGCTGTCGGGTCAGGCAGATAGGTAAGTAGGTCCCTTCGGAGAACCAAGGGAAATGTTGGGTCGCAGATAGCTGGGCTAGCAAAATGGCTGCAGCAGCCGTAGTAATCTACCGCAAGCTCATCGAAGATGAAGTGAGAATATACGCACATGGCAATGCCCTGGAACAAGAGCACGAGATAAACAAGCAGACTTAAACGTGTCAAATATTTAATTAGGCTTGGGGGCTGAACACAGTTTGACCTTGCCAGCCTGCATGTAGCAGGTATGCAAGCAATCCGACTTACTTTAGGCGTCTCTGCTGATCCCATGTGGCCGTTGAAGTGTTACACGAGACCGGCTTGTAGATCTCTTGGTCTGGCCCTTTATACCGAACGTCTACTTACCCAGAGGTTAGGGCACTTCGAATTGGTAGGTACCTTGCAGTACCTACATAGTGGACACTGCAGGTACTAATGTGTTGGTGGCCTATCCCTACCGACTACTATGTAGGTACGCAACGTTGTATCGTGGTCTTCAGCATCCAATGTTCTATTTGACCTGCTGACTTGATGCGACTTGTGAGATTGTACACATATTAACAGGTGCCCGATCTTCAGATCGCTCCCATTGACTTAATTACTGTATAATTCGATCAGGCGATGATTATTATACCCAAATACGTACATATAGTTATACCCTACCTATACTTGGCTAGCCTAGGGGTCGTAACATTACGGCAGGTACTAGTATTCCTCTCAGGGCACTAGGTCTTGTTGGTAGGTAGCCAACTTAGCAGGAGACCCAATCAGAGGGCAGATCCGCCCTTCTGCGAGGTAGAGTGCCCAGCGGGTATTTAGTGTCTCCCGGTATGCAGCGGCTCTTTGGCTCTCGGGGCGCGTATGTACAGATTAAGTACTGCTGCGCGTCTGTCTGTCTGTCTGGCGTGCCGGCTTCCACCTGGGCAGGACCTGGGCAGGACCTGGACAGTTCTTCGACATTGAGCCGGTACCCGCAATTTGTATTTCCAGCTCCCTTTCGCATGGCTCGAGTACAGGAGGAGTCTTGACCCTGCCATCATCCTCTTTGTCTCCTCTCCACGTTCTCCCCTTCCGCCTCTTCGGTCGCCCTCTCACAAACGCCGCATAGCAATCGCCAACCCCATTGCCATACCACCCGCTCCTCCGCCCTGATAGCGACCGTGTCGACGGCGGCCCATTCTCTAACTCTCTCAAAATTCCAAGGATACTTGATGTTCCTCATGTTGTTCTAGAGCGCACATAGTTGCCAATCGCCGTGCACTGTCTTATTCGTTTCGTTTCATTGAGCTAGTCTCGCAGTCACTCGTTTGATCAATCTTGCCTACAGCCCATTCCAACGCCATTTACGTCCTTTCTCTGCTTTATTCCCAGCGCAAATATCGCCATTGCTTTAGACTCCAAGATAGATCCAAGTCGGGACTGCATCGTTGCAGATATCGCCATCGCCAACCACTACCGAGACACGACCGCCAAGTCAAAAAGATCTGCAGCGCCCGTGCCCATCTCGACCCCGTTCCAGCGCTTCATCCGATTGTCGATCGCACGAGGCAATCATCATATTGTAGACTCGTTTTCTCTCCACCCGAGTCCCCATTCGAATTCTCTCTACCATGCCCACCATGGCAGGTATACCTGGTTTCGTCGGCTTTTCAGTTGGTAAGGTGTGCCGCTCCCGCGCTGCAAAACGTCCAACTAACCTCGACCATCAGATGAGGAAGTCAGTTCCTCACTGGTCAAGCGACAGCAGGGTTGTGTTCTGTGTCCAGATGTACCCCCGGATTGCCCGGCATGCGGTCCCGACGAGAATTGTGTTAACATTACCCCAACCTGCGATCAATGTTCACAAAACGTGTGCATGCCAGATCAAACCAAAATCTCGGCCAAGAGTAACTCGGGACCAAACGCTGGAGCAATCGCCGGCGGTGTAATAGGGGGTCTAGTTCTAATTGCGGTTCTCACGTATCTGTTATGGAGATTCTGCATTAAGAGCAAGAGGGCAAGCTATGCGGAACAGTGGCAAGGGGCAGGCGAAGGTACGAAGGAGCACATGGATAATGACTTTGCGTCGAGGCGATCACAGAGAGAGTCGACACACACCGTAAATTCGATTGCCTCGACTGTCCTAACCCGCGCATCTAATATCATCCAAATCGCCTACATCCCAGGCGTCACCAACAGAGCGACACCGACCTCGCCAACGCTATTGGTTCCTCCTGTTCCACCAATCCCCATTGCCCACGCCGAGAGCGCAACTTCATCCCCCTACGAGGACCAACACTTTTTCATGCCAGGCGATCTCCGTAACTCAACATTCTCCGGGATCTCTAACTTTTCAGACCGGACGTCTTACGCCCGCACATCGTATGCTCCTCGTTCCAGTGTGGCGTCTACAATTTATGGCAAGAACGTCGTGGTGTCACCAGTACCAGCTCAGAAAGGCAACTTCTTGAAGCCATCACTTGTGAGCGTGAAATCGCGTGCCGCGAGTACCAACAGCGACGACTCAACACCACCAGTCCCGTCGGTAAACTATGAGAAATATGATAAGCCTCCACCTTCGCCCGCTTTTAGCATTGGCTCCACGTTCTTCAAGAATGCCAGCGCATCAACTGCCACCTCGGTGAGGCCGCAGATTGTGCGTGTTGGCACTGGACCCAAGATTGTCGATAACAAAGCACCCTCCACCAAATCTAGTTTGGCAACAACGACAATTGCAGAACTTGAGAGTCCTGGACCTTTGATTCAACTGGACAATGAAGCTGCTACCACTGGCAAAGAGCCCGAATCAGCTGTCGTAACGCCCATTGAAGACAGCACACCAATTACCGATCAAGGGCCCTTCTCCGATCCCCCTGCGGCGAAGAGCGCTGCCAAGAGGAATAGTTCACTCAGCGCCGTGATCGAAGAGTCGACAAGACGTGCCTCGCAAATCGATCCACACCGGCATACTTCAGCCGCCATCAGAAATAGTAGCCCATTTGGTGACGAAAACGCAGTGCGAGAATAGCGATCCCTTAATGGGCATAGTATTTCTCCTATGAGTATATCTTGATGAGGTATGGGGTATGCGAGGAGCACAGGATCGGATCGGATTATTTTTTCTCTTCTTCTGATCTTTGCTATTTATTTGTCGTTCGGCCTATCTGCAATTACATGAGGAGAAAACTTGTTGTATTTTTTTTGTCTATTTTTGGATGAACCTATTCTCGGCAACCTAGAATTACTTGGCGTCTCTTTATATTACCTTTTGCTTTCTTCGGGCGGACTCGACAGATTTTACCGCATGGAAAACGTCTAGGTTATACTGGTCTTCGTGCCTGGATTCAAGAGCGGCGGGTGGAAGGGCTCAGCCGACATTATCATCTTCGATTTTGATCGGATGACTTCTTCGGCTACTTCGCCCAGCGTTTCTTCGTATGAGATGTATTGTATGTACACACGTATTTTCAGAGGTGTAGCCTCTTGCACTTGTTCCACGACTTGTGCTTGCAGACGATATAGCGAATGTCAGGTTGTACATACGAGTATCTTTGACGGGTCCATATTCATGATCCGCTCTTTAGATATGTTCAGATTCAAAAGGAATCCCAAGTATTAAATGGTGCTGTAAAGGCAACCCGGCAGGGGCTCATCTAGCTATTCTGTTTCGGGCTGCTAAGATAGCCTACCACATCTTATTCTGCAGATATGCTAGCATGACATTGAAGAAGACAAGGGCGCACTTGCCAAGGGGTCCTTTCGTAGTTTGAGCACGTCTTATTCAAACTCCATGATTCTCCTAATACTGTGCCTTTGCTCGTCTCAATTGTCCGGAATAACTAGCCTTTCTAGCGATGAGCGCCATTCGATGCAGTGGCATTTCATTAATAGGTTCAACGCCTAACCAACGGGTACAATACTTTCTCGTGTCGGGGATGTCGGCCTACGATTCCGGGAACACCTGAGACCTGGTGCAGCGGGCAGGATTCGCCCACCGGGTTACCCCCTTTTGCGTATGCGTAGGTTCCCGATGCTGAACTGGAAGGTATTCCTGGACACGCCGGCAACCATCCAGAGGCAACCTACAGAGAGGCTCGGCGTCAACAGCGCGCCGTTGGGCGCGACTAGTTGGGTAATATTAACTGGTACCTCGTGGTCGAGCCAGGTTAACTAATTCCCAATATACACATTAGAGAGGTTCGCCACAGGCTAAGCAAATGAGAAACGCCCGTAGACCATATTTAAGTACAGAGTAGATAGCTCAAACACAGCTACGCAGCGCCGATTTCCCAGCTTCGTCTTTCTTGGTCAAGCTGGAGACTTATTTAGTTAGTAGGTAACTTCAATTTATATTCATGATAGTCCACCCTTGGTACGGGTTAGCTTGGAAGAAACCGGATGTGAATGGTTAGTAGTAGCACCACGACTCCTATTGTATAGGTGGTATCAGCCAGATACGAGATCCAGGAACCCTCTAGCGACTGCCAGATATTCATATCCACGAGGCGTGCGAGAAGACTCCCCGAGAGCACGATAATAGTCTACAGCCTAGAAAACGCGCGAGCAGATCAACATCACGTTGCTTGATAGCAGATTCCACATCGGTACCTCCTGGGAGATGGCACCCTTCAAGATCGCGCGCGGCATTAGCAAGAGCTTAGGCGAACGCACAGTCGTCGCGAAGGTCAACGGCGAGCTCTGGGACCTAGGCCTCCCCTAGAGATATTCCAATCCGATAAATGCAAGCAGCACATCATCGGCGACAAGATCCCGGGCGGCACTTCTACCGCCGTTTATCTATGTAACCCTTCAGTTGATCTCTTTCATGCTAGCATGATGTACAATTCTCTGCAGAGCTTCATACGCAAAGAGTATTGGAGACGTGGATATCGTGAGGTTCAGTCTCCCAACATGTTCCATTCCGCCCTGTGGAAGAAATCTGATTACTGGGAACGTAAGTTGTCTAGGAATATATATGTTAATGGGCAACAAACTTACTGTTGTATATTAATCGTTTCACTAGACTATCACGAGGGCATGTCCACCTCTAAGATCTGGAAAGATATCTGGGCTTTGAAGCCAATGAATTGACCCGGTCACTGTCTCGTATTCAGATCTCGCGCTCTAAGTATAGATATTTATCTATTAGCATGACCAAGTTTAGTGGTAAGGGGCCCCCTTTTCTTGCACCTCTGCAATTCTATGGCAATAGACAGCGACTAACTGCCATCAGTCATAATTCTTCACGGGAATGGGGCGTCTAGGGTTTAGATGGGCTGACGCGTGTACGACGTCTTATGCAAGATTGATTCGCATATTTTTTGTATAGAAGATTAGGTAATCCCCTTATTCTATAGTGGTAAGTGATAGTGTAGGACGATTTAATAAAAATAATCTGTCGGTGATGGAAGTTCTGAATGTGTTGGGTTTCCTTTAGAGCGTTTATTATAAACTTGAATTTTCTTCGAAGTTGAAGTTGCTGACGCGTCCAGATAATTTTTAGGCAGTTTAGACACATCGAATAAGGCTGAAATGATATTATCATCTTCTCTCAACAGGTTCTGTCATAACATGGTACCTTGGCAGCTAAACCCAGTCGATGGCGCATGTCGTGAACCAAAGGTTAACATTACGATTACCGATGCCCTCGGCCGCGACCTCCAGGTTTGACACCCTTCCCTTACCTATAACCTCTTTGTAACAATGTATACTTTATAGTGTGCGACAATTCACCCGAGAAGATGTGGCGCGCTGGAAAAGTTGCCTTTATTAGACGAGGCGTTCGCCAGATCCAAGGCCCGAGGATAATCCCAGAGTTTGCAGAACAAGGTTATAGCCATGAGCTGGTCTTTTCAAGACTGTAGTAATGATGCTAGAGCAGATAGCATCCGTAGACCACACAAGACAAATCATCGGAACCGTTCAGCATGTCTTCCGCAACTACCGCCCTTAGTAGAACCGAATCCCTCAACCCCTTGAGTTAGCTGTTCTTACTAGCCGAAGATTACCATATACTAGAGTGTAAACAACTGTAGTTGTAGTTTAATACAACTATGACACCATGTAATTCCCAAATGCCGGGCCTAATAGCCGGTCCCATTAAATGGGAAATTCAACGAAATCTACATGTGAAAGAAAGGCGAGTGCGTAAGGACTTACGTTGGACAGCTCACCATGGCGGAATTTCCACTTGCTCTCCAGAGTGAGAAAAATACAACGCATTGCATATCTGCGGCGGAGCAAATGCAACATACCAAAATGCTAGGAAACATAGGAAAGAAACGGAAGCAGACGGCATCAATGAGGAGGAGGAGGAGGAGGAGGAGGAAGAGGAGAAAATACGAAATCAAGATTCCCGATAGAGTAGTATCATAGATATGAAGGACGTCTTGCTTAGGATTCTTTTTTGCACATCTTGATCGCGGGCCGATCCGCCTACAGGGACGTCGACTCTGATATGAATATGACGATATTTAGCTTGATTGTTAGCTTTCACTCATCTTCCCTCTCTGGTAATGATCTCTTCTCCCCATATGTAACTCTGTGCTAACCAGGTTTTTTTTGCTTCTGTGCAGATTAATTGCCGTTCTGGTTACTCGACGTAAAGGCACTGTATACATACCTAGGTTATGTTGTAAGGCATCAAGACTCGTATCGCTTTCGTACCGAGCATACACGACATAATAGGAAATACCTACCAGAGTTCGGGATGTAGGCTGGGGGTGGCTGTGTATAGAGGTTTGGGTAGCATTGGAAAGCTACCGTACTGCTGCGTACATGCAGAATATAAGTTGGGTGCATCATGTACGTATGTAGACCGAGATATCCAGGCTGGGCGAGTACTACATGGGGTAGTAGGTGCTTACCGACGTAAGGCATCTGTTGTTGTCTGTCTCCATCGTATGCATACATATGCCCGCTCTATGCACGGAGGAAGGAATGAGCGTATGGTTCTCCCACCGTTGCACCGTGACTGGCTCGGTACTGGAGTAGAAGAGGCGCGCCGTTTGCTCTCCCCGCATCGGTGTGGTGTCTTCGAGGCTTCTCGGTTTGTTTGTGTTGCGGCAGCCTGTCATGGATGGATGTAGGTCGACGTAATGCTGCCGACCATCTTCTGGTTGGGTTTGTCTCGGCTGGTCTCGGCTTCTCGGCTTCGATTGGGTGGCTACTACACACGTGAAGGAAGGAAAGCCGGACTGATAGAGAGAGAGAGAGAGAGAGAGAGAGAGAGAGAGCGGGCGGTTGGTTTGCTAAAGAAGTCTTTCATTCTTTTGTTATCAATAATCTCGTACTTGAACAGTAACTATGTATGTACATTATATATCTGTCTTATATAATGTACATCAGACTCAAGCATATATAGTCCCTCTCTCAGTGACCGTTATCACGACCTTATTTACTACCGAGTAAAGCCAGCACAATACCCACTGCCAAGTCCGGAATGAGGCCGGCCGGAGAGGGAGGAAAGTCGAAGAGGGTGCCTAGTATGTAACGTATCTCCTACGCAAGGCTGTACGCATACTCAACTGCCTTGTATGCATGTACGTCTGTACATACAGCGTGTAAGTGTATGTACAGTGATAAAGAATGGATGAGGCATGTGAGGTGAGGCGGGCCGATGCAGTTCCTCCGTTTGCAGGCAGAAAAACCCTTGTTCAGATACCTCCTTGTGTAACACATTCCCGCAAACGATCTTACTCGGATTTCTAACATATCAGCCAAGTCTCACGTTTTTGGACCTCAAGCAGGGAACATAGGATGGAAATAGCAACAAGAGGCGATCAACAAAACACGAGAGAGAGCAACGCCAAGATCTAGCGGAGGAGAGAGCGGGAGTGAATTCGGGTCAGCAATCGAACCGTCAGAAAATCGATAGTTTTGGCCTTTGCAGGTTGGAGGAGCGGAGAGGGGTTTCAGTTGTTCGGGGATTTTCCCCTTCGTCTTACGGTTTGGCTACCTTTATTTCTTGGGGTTCGGTGGCTTCTCAATTCTCCCTCCGCCTTTTCGCCTCACGACAAATCATGTGAGCAGGGGATCCTTCCAGTGTGAAGACACTTGTTGGACCGAAGGGGGCGCCAATCTCACATGTCTACTGTACATCATATATATGCCTGCAGACTCTGTGTGATGTGGGAGAACCCGATGGCGTCTGATCTGGCGTAATCGGATCCGGGGATCTTCAAGGTTGCTGGGATTGGAGGTATGTAGGGTCCTTTTCTATTACTGTATGTAGTGTTACTGATTAGCGGCGTGGGGGTCGTGTAAGTCCAGGTTCGCAGTACATATTAGCAGACTACAGTAGGTAGATCCTGAAGTGATGTCGAACAGGGTGGCCCTGAGGCTAGGTGGGCTTTATATCCGACTTCTCGCTTCTTAAGTAGAGTTAGGGGACGTAAGGCTTTATGGTCATATAGATTGTTACCAAGTGCTATTCTCGCCGATAATTGTTGTAGATGGAATGGAGTAGTTGACATAGTATCTACCCCGGGGCGTAGTCCTATACATTGCCAATGGTACCTAACGATACCCCCTGAGTCTTTATAAGCCTTAAGGGAATTGGCATCATGCCGGTGATAGAAGCAGTTAGGGAATGCGGGGATGGTTCCTTTTCTTTGTGTGAGCCCCTCCCATCAAGGGAAAGGAGACAGAAACAAGAAGCTGCATGCGGCTAACAAATTTCAAGTTCTTTGTTGTCTTGATGTTTCGTGTAAGTTCGGTGCGGCTAGAACTGCCAAACTCTTAGAACCGAGACGCTCGGATGATAATGTTCGGATTGCACAGCTAGAGCGTTTAGCTTTGCTTCAGGTTACAAATATATGTTGATTTCCGAACTTTGGCTTCAAGCGACTACTTAGGTACCTATACCCACTCTTGGTGCCGAGGTACAGTAGATAGGGCAGCCGGGGAAGACCATTGCATCACCGGGGATCCCAGGTTACGCCAGACACCTGGATATATGATTTCATGGTTTCATATAAGACTGACTACTAGAACGACGGTGCATACAGAACACCTCCTGAAAGCTGCTTCGTTGCAAATCTTCAATACTTGATACCGCCATTATGCCGCCATCAGTAGACGCACTCAAGGACATCAAGGCACTAACTTTCGACGTCTTCGGGACCGTCGTGGACTGGCGTACAACAGTCCATGGCGAGCTTATCAAGAGAGCTCGAAACAAAGTTGCATCGCCAGACTTCGCCGGACTTCCTGAGTCGCTCCGGTCGCGTTTCCAGGGGATCTCGGACGAAGACTGGGGCACCTTTGCGCAAGAATGGAGGAACTCGTATGGTGAATTTACTTGGACTTTCATCCCCGGAGAGACGGAGTGGAAGGACATTGACGAGCATCATTATGACAGCCTGCAGGAGTTGCTACAGGAGTGGGGTTTGGAAGGTATATACGTAGACGAGGAGGTACGCTCGCTGAGTCTCACCTGGCACTACCTAAGACCTTGGGACGACTCGGCACTGGGGATCCAGAAGATCGGGACGCGATACATCACATCGACGCTGTCAAATGGGAACCGGTCCCTGCTGGAGGATCTCAACAAGCACGGGTCTCTCGGTTTTAGACGTATCATATCGACTGCAGACTTTGGTGCCTACAAGGTAAGGCTCTTGTTACAGACATGCGGTGGCTATGCCCTTTCATGCGCCCAGAGTGGGATATTCTTGCGAGTAGTACCGTGGCTGACTTGCCTGCTGCGGGTAGCCGCATCCGAGCACGTATCTGGGCGCGGTTAATGCTCTCGAATGCCGGCCCAATGAGGTAGCGATGGTTGCCGCGCACCTTGGGGATCTTCACGCAGCCCGGGAAAATGGCCTGCGGACCATTTACGTCGAGCGAGATCACGAAGAGGCCTGGACGCAGTGAGTAAAACCTGATTTCTCATCGGCCCTCTCATCTCCATCTCTGCTATAGTGCTTGAGGCGCAATTCTGCCTGCGAGACGGCTGGGGTGCATTTGGAAAAGCTGCCAGCATAGTTATCTTCTAACTCGACATTCCCAGTGACGACGAGCGTTGGAAGGACGCACGAGAATGGGTCGACTTGGTAAGGTGTTTTCGGTATTTCCCATCCCGTCGCAATTATTTGGGTCGGATTTTCGCCCGGCCGTAGCCCGGGCCTCTTTTTCTTCTGTTCCTGAAAGGTTCCGCTGCTTATACCCGTTGCCTCCATTTTTGGTCCTACGACAGAAGACTAATGATCATCGCGCCAGTGGATTTCCCAAGGAGAGGAAGGATTTATCGAGTTAGCACGGCGACTCGGCATATCCTAATGATGAGGATTGAAAATTTAGGAGGGTTCTCTGCGCTGCAACCTGCCTGTGTGGAACATGGTTTGGGTTGTGGTAGAATGCATATTTGCATCCCATGGATTTTGCATTGAAAAGTGGTGTGAACCCATTCGATAAATTTCAAAATGAAAAGGAATACTGCCTTAAGATACGGGACAAATAGGGTGCGGCGATTCTTGACGTCAGTCTCCAAGCTGAGATAATGTAAACAGGTACCAAATTGAGCGCAGCCAAACCTGATCGTTTCATCGTATTCGGCATCATTGTACGGCGATACTAAGCTTTGAGGATTCCGACCATGCTATGAGATTGTGCGTGGGTGTTACGTAGTGATTCCCTCGTCACCCGGTCTTTCAACTTAAGCTCACGACGAGGCTCTACTAGGTACCTAATGCACCAGGTCAATAATCCGATCTGGTTCTAGCAAAGCTTCACTTGTGATGGTCACATTTGCCGCATCTCGCTGCGCCAAGTAACAAACGCTAAAGTAAGCATATTCTCAGTGGCTTCGAGTGAACGCCAAAGGCGTAACCAGCCGCCGGGGCCATTGCAAGGTAGAAACATGCCACCACGGCATGTATGTATGGTAGGGTAAAATGCCAAGCACCTGACACCTGGCCCCAGGATTGGTCTCGATGAGGCTGCGTGTCCCTCACCGTCGGGTATTGCACAGCAGATATTAGCGCCGCCATTGCAGCATGTCGGTATAGCACACACACAAATGACTGCATTCTCGCATTGCTTAACATTGGCGTGCGAGGGGTTCGTATCCGCTTGGGAACTATTCCTCACGAGAAGTACATATGTCAAAGCTTGTTGCCGAGTCAGCCGCAAGAAAAAAAAAAGAGGCGAGAGCCGAGAAGGGTATGACAACTGCGAGTAGACATAAGCTAGCATTCCCAAGTTGGAAAGGGGCGTGCGATTGGGCTTGTTCTCGACTCATCGGTGTGGTTGAATGTGTGTTATCCTTCAGCCCGTTTCAGTTGAGCCTGGAGGTTTCGCTAAAGCAGAATGGCTTTGCACCCGAAGCAAGGTGAGACCCTGCTCTAGAGCTGCGGCATGTACCAAATCGTCGGGAGAGCGATGTCGCTAGTATATGGCCTGGGTAAAAAATCCAATCCGATTTGCAGGTATATCAGGCTTCTTATAAGTCTAGTGTACGTAGCTGATGGCGATATTCACCTAACAGCGGGTAAAACCGCATATAGCATAGCAGATTAGACCGAATGAATCTGGTGTCGCCATTGGAAGTGAGACTCTTCATATTGTTCTAAACAATAATTGTAGCCAGCCAGCCTACAAGAAACTGCTTCGATAAACCCCAATCTGGGGCTAGCTGGGAGCCGTCATGGGCGAAAGCGCGCTCGAGAGTCGGAAGGGGACAGGTTAGAGACGCCTAGAGCGGGAGAAATGGAACAACGACCTCGGACTAGACTCTGAATCTAGTGCTGAGAGCATCTCGGTGGTGCCGGTCGGTGAGTAGTGTAGGCGTCCAGGCTGATTAGTGATAATGGCGATGATCTACACCCGTGTATACACCCGCCCCGTCTACAATGGATACACTATAGGCATAGCGCCAATTGTTGCTTAACAATGGAAAGCGCTGCAAAGGGGGGAAAATTCAACCCCGATTTGAAAGGAAGATAGCGTGGGTTATCTATAGACATGAGGCCATTATCGTGATTACTGTGCAGCGACAGAGAAAAAAAGTCAGCATAGACTTGAAGGATCAACTACAGCCATGCAACCGGGCAACCAACCCGGCGGAGAGGGGCGCGTTACCCAGTCCCCTACCTGCGTACCTAAGGTATATATAAGTCAGTACTTGTCACTGGTTGGGCGTCGATTGGACTAAAGCTACCTACCTGCTCCCTATAGTATAGTCTACAGGTATCTCGAGTTCTGGCTCCGGGTGCCCAATAGATTGCCTGGTTTTTTAGCCTGAGCGGTACTCAGTTTACCGTTACCCACAGATACCCGAATATTAGTGCTTATATGCTAACAGGTAGAAAGACGATGGGAGCGGTGGTGTAGAAAATTAGTCTAGTATAAGGTGGGAAGCGAGATAGGCGTGTTGGAATAGGTAGGTATAACCGTATAAGGCTCTCAAAGTTTTGTTTTAGTCCTTGCACTAGGTACCCAAGTACCTACTACCAGACTGGAGGAGCCCACATGTATTATGTGTAGGTACTCCTGACATGACCCCGATGGACGTTTGATACGTGCACCGCTACTGTACATGTATTGTGTATTGTGCCCTATAAGTAAGTGCCTAGACTGCGCTAAGATTGACCCAGGTAGTCTAGAGCTCCTGTCTAGAGGTACCCAAGGTGGGCAGGTAAGCAGGTAGGTAGGTAGGTAATCGGCCGCGTTACCGAGCCTGGTAACCAAGGCTTTTTCTCCTTTTTTTTGTGTCCCAGGCGTCGCCCATGTATCCAATGTTGTTAATTTACATATCTAATCGGACGAGGACCTCAGCAGGTAGCCTACTATATGAGAAGTTAGGTGAAAGCGATACTGCAAGTTGGAATGGAACACCCATGCCGTTCCGTCTTGTGACCCCTATGTAGTTGTCGTTTTTAGAAGCAGAAACTACGGAGGACGCAGCTGATATGTATATATGTGGCTCAGGTACCTACCTGCCCAAGGTACATAGTAGATCTACATGTACAAAATTCGCAGGTCTGTTGGCGGTCCATTTCCCCAGGAACTAACAACCGTTATCAGTGTCTTACCTCTTACCTTTTAATGCTGGCTCTGCTTCCAATATTCAACTCTATGTACTGTGTGGAAGACCCGAGACGGTGTGTACACTTCTGTATCATCCAGCAGGGAAAGATGCTCGATGGTCGGCATCTCTCGCCAAGACACACTGTAGATGAAGTCTTGGCACACATGTTGAAATTCTTACACTGCTTGCCCTGCTGCAACTGTTGTTGGTCTTTGCGATTGGGGGTTTTCTTTAAACCGATCAAGCGGTCGGTCACTGCAAGTGCCAGGTGAGAATGAAGATGCCCAGGCTGCTGTTCCTGCTGACGCCTGTTATGATGCCTGGGCAGTGCTATGTATGTACGGTATATATTCCGTCGCCTGCCCGGTTCCGTAAAGGTGTTAGGTTGGGTGTTGCCATGATTAGCCAGCCGTTTTTTTCTGCTTTCCCAAACACCATAAATCCCCTCGCCTCGCCTCGCCTCGCCTCGCCTCGCCTCGGACTAGCTAGCCCCTATACCAGTTATACGGACGTACATACACTACTGTACTGTACCTACTTACACTCGCTCCGTGAAGACAGAGGAAGGGAAAAATCTTCTCTCATCCTTCGGCTCCTCCACCTCCGCCTTGCCATTATCCTAGTTCCTCCCACCCATGGCATTTTGGCCAAGCGGTTTGTTGTGCTGTCCACTCCCACCTAGCAAGCACCGCCATATCCCAGCTTGGTGTACCGGTTGCTCCCCGTCCTCGTTCTAGTGTAGCTCTAGTCCTAGTTCTTGTCGTGGGCCAGTCAGTTCCAGCTGCTTGTCCCGAACGCTACTGTCCCGACTTTGGGCGAACCCAGATTGTTGCAGTAGCCTCGAACGCAACCTTACACACCTGCATACCTACATACCGTACAGCACTGCCGCCATAGAGGAGCAGTGCAAGAAGGAAGTTGCCTGACATCTCTGCCAACTTGGAAATATCTTCTTACCTTGCCCGTGCTTCTTGCGACAACGACAACGACAACAAGAACATCGATAACTACAACACCTCCTTTCCATTCTTGCACCAGGCCAGGACTTGCCGCAACGACTATCTAACCTACCTTACCTACTTGAACCAGCAATCATTTTCTCGTTGGTGTCTGTCTGTTTAATTAATACATCATTTGCATTCGCGACGTTGCCCCCGTCTGAGTCTCAGTCTCAGTCTCAGTCTCGGTCTTGGTCTTGGTCTTGGTCAAGTAGGCCTCCCATAAAAAGTAAGTGCGCATCTATCCCGCTGTCCTTCAGGTTGTCTGTCGGATATGTGCATTTGATTGCAGCATATTCTCTCTATATGGACCTCCCTACTCACCTACGCTGCACGTCTGTCTGTTTTGACCTTACCTGTATAAGTACCTGCTTGTATGGTGCCAACAAGTGCCAACGCTAAATCGCCTAGGCAGTAGTAATAATACCTAATTATCGGCCTCCTACTGCAGTGTTCAGCGAGGCGCAGTGGTCAGCGAGAGCGAGATTTGCCTAGCTCTGCAGGGAAAAGGCGAGAACGCTGCCAGACACGGCTCTCCAACTTTTCGGTGGGAAAGGTAAAGCTACCTACTGTACGTACAGTACCTACATACCTAGGCCTACCTACCTACATACCTACCTATCTACCTCCCTACCTGGTAGCTACAGCACACCAGCACACTAGCTACCTACAGGCATCGCTAGCGGGCTCCAGCAGTCGACAGACACCCTTCTGAGGGAAAGGAGAAGCTCAGGCCTCGCAAAGACCCGACCCGCCCCAGAAACGCAGCCAATTCTCCACAGTCCACAAAACAGCCTGGGACCTTAGAGCCTTGACCCTCCTCTTCTCCTCCTCATTTCACCACTCAACCACCCAATTGCCTTCGCTCTCTCCCCCCAACACCCACGCCGTGTCCCGAGACACTCGCTATAGTTGCTGCTGCTGCCGCCGCTGTTGTTATTACCATTGCCGTCATTGCTGCCGTTGCTGCCGCCGCTGTGCTTGCTCTTCTTTGCCGACCACACCACGCTGGTGCCTACCTGGCCTTCTACTTATTCGAATCGCATCGGATCGCCTGAAAAAAAAACGGCTTACATCATTCTTCCATCTTATTTATTGCCCGTGCCTGGCCCTTGCGAAACGCCGACTCCTCCAGCCCGCCACCTCCTCCCTATCCAGCCCGCCCTTTGAATCACCCTACCGTATAGCTATTACTTATACTTAATACTTGTTTGCTTCGCACACCCTTCGCCCGCCGCTCGGTTCCCCGCCGACCTTTTTCCTAATCCACGATGACGCCGCGAATGGTGCTATATAGGCTGGTGGTGCTTGGCGACGGTGGCGTGGGCAAGACGGCCCTCACAATTCAATTATGTTTACAACACTTCGTCGAAACTGTACGTCTGTATTCCCAGCTAGGAGAGGGTGGCGACGGCTGCCGTGGCTCCCTCGCCACCGGCCCGTTTCTTTTGCGATAGTAGCGGGGCGCTGACGTCTGATATCAGTATGACCCGACAATCGAGGACTCGTATCGTAAACAGGTCGTGATAGACGGTTCAGCGTGCATGCTGGAGGTATTGGACACAGCTGGACAGGAAGAATATACAGCATTGAGGGACCAGTGGATTCGCGATGGCGAGGGATTTGTCCTGGTCTACAGCATCTCCTCCCGGTCGTCGTTCACTCGGATCAAACGATTTCACCACCAAATTCAACGAGTAAAGGAGTCGTGTCAGTCGTCACCGACATACGCCGGTTCACCTATCGCCGCCGCCGTCCCCGCGAGCGCCGTCCCCATCATGCTCGTAGGCAATAAGAGCGATCGCGTAACAGAAAGAGAAGTCTCTACACAAGAAGGGCACGCCTTGGCGAGGGAACTAGGCTGCGAATTTGTGGAAGCATCGGCAAAGAACTGCATCAACGTCGAGAAGGCTTTTTATGACGTCGTTAGAATACTGCGCAGGCAACGAGAGGCTGCATCACGGCCGCAGGCGCCACGCACCCGCCCTCCCAACGGGGAGACGTTTGCAGCACACCGTGAGCCCGAGCCTCGATATAGGAGACCCCGGGCGGGCCGAGGAGGCAGAGGCAACTGCGTCATTTTATAAGAAGCTAGCATGATTAGGCTATGACGTTGAGAGCTCGCGCACAACCGAAACGATACCACGACAGCAACTCGTTTATATTTGATTCATGTGTACCCGACCAACCGCGTCGGCGTCGGCGGTGCATCGCTCTCCAAGGCCAGCTCCATGTTATAAGGAAGAGCATGCCATGTCCATGCACTTCTATTCCATCTCATCTCTGTATTGCTTGCTTTTTGGACCACATCAACCAGTTTACCATCTGGCGAACGGCGTACGAATGAAAAATAAAAAAAGCGGCATCCTAGGGCGCAAGATGACTTAGGTTTTTCTTACAGCAAGAACAAATCTGTGAGAGATGGGTCGGGCAGCCGGCGGTGTTCTGGAGTCTCGGAGGGGGCTGCCATTTTACGCCATTCAAGAGTTCCCACTTCTTAAATCCATCTTCTGCACAACTTCTCCATTGCGATGTCCATATTTTATCTTGCCTATACATGAATGTTCAATATCCCATTGGTCGGAAAAAGGATGGTGTTGCCGCGTGGATAGTCCTTGGGAGCTCTTCGATATATTGAATCTCGAGCTGTAGTCGAGTCTGCTCCAATCTGATTAGAGAAGCTATATTTACTCGTCAATGAAATTGTCTCTAAACACTGTCTGCCGTTCCCTCTTGTTTCTTCTTAGCATTTAGAGTTCTTCGATGCCAAGCTCGCATACCACGTAGCCTCATCTCGCTACCGAGCATAGCGTCTGATCTTAATTGCTTGTTGGTCGAAAGTATAAAGCCATGGACATCGGGCATGTTAATGAGCCGGGGGGAATTGCTGCTTGGGGATTAAGGTTTTGTATGTCCCATATAATTTATAGTTTGTTGTTGGGTACGCGCATCCATTACTCCATTACCTCTTTTGGTTAATTACTCTCACGATACTTGAAGCGCGGTAGTCGTCTGAGCTACTGAACCGATTGCCTGCCGGCGATTGATTGTTGTAAAGATACTTGAGATACCTAAGTAAGTGCGTGTGCGAGCTCTGCAATCAAGTCCCAATTCGTAGTCTTCTTTGCACTAACCCAAGGTTAGGACACTAGTTTGCGCGCTCCAATAATCTATAGTTCAACTCTTTCCAGAAATTCACATTCATTTACGGTATCAAGGCATTTGGTCAATTAAATTTCTATTTGTATATCCAGTCCTACTAAAATAAGGATGCGTCCTCTTGAGGATGCTGGGCGGAGGTCTCCATTGGGCAGGTTGGCGACTGGATCAACTTGCATGTGAATGTCATCTTACGAAACCAAGCCACTTTGTTTTTACCTCCGGCCCCCAACTTCCCAGCTCGATATAGGTGCAGGCACTACGTAGCGACAGGCTATCGCCGACCGAGAGGAGGCCGAAAAGGAGGTGAGGCGGAAGCAAAATAAAGAGGGGCCAAAAAATGAAAAGGGATTACGGAGTATGGGAGAGAGAAAAGACAAGTGTCTGCTGTCTGCTGCTCGCTGCTCGCCGCTGTGCCTACTTACATACTGTAGATAAGTATTTGTTATTGCCGAGAAGCAAAGCTTCATCTCGCGCGTGTAAGCAGCATCTACCTACCTATATCTCTATAGTAAGTCAACCTAGGTACTTACTTGGGCAGTGTACAGTAGGTAGGCATCCAGGTATACTTCGTAGCAAAGTCTTGCCTTGCCAAGGCATTTTCTCATCGACATCGATTATTGCTACCAGCCGATGTAACTAGCCACGCAATGCGACCTAAACCCCCTAGATAAGCAATAGATCGTTGAACTGAATCTATGGTTTGCGTGTCGTAGCTATAGTGTATGCACATTTCCCCCATCCCCTTTTGTCTTTGCTCGACCATGCATGGTACTACGGTTAGTATGTATGGATCCCACACGCTAGGACCCGGTTCGCAAAGCGACAGAGTCAAGCGGTACTGTAGATACCATAAAACGAAACAAAAGAGATCCGAATGCAGCACACACTCACTGCCTACGGCGGCTCTTGAAACCAATTCCACCCCTCTGTGATTCTGCTCTCATAAGTCTTACTCACTCTTTCCCCTCTCCTCATCCTTTATTCCTCCATCTTCCGTACCTTCGACGTACAACTTGGAATGCTGACCCTGCTTATCCCCATATCCTGGGGTGCGAGGCTTAGCTACAACTCTGAGCTTAGTATACAGTAAATACACATCTTGAGAGCTATGACAACGGAGGTTGATGATTCGGCAATCCGTACACATCGCACTTGGCATGCTTCTTCAGGATAGATTACTAATGGAGAGACCTGGAGATTCTACCTACTATCCCACCTCCCCGAGCTGTGCAGTTTCCTAGTACTAGCCAGGCCGCTTTATCGGTAATAGGAACTGCCTTTAGTGCTATTTGATCTTCATAACTGTAAATAAAGAAAGTGCTCGAGGTGGGTTACTAACTAAACATTTTCCCTAATAATTTGAGGTTATCAATACCATACCTAAATAATCTTTTAAAAGCTTTATTTACTACGTTCGTTAACAAGACATAGAACAACCAGAGGCGCAACACGAGTCTATTGACAAAGAATGCCCCGGCTCATTCATTCATGCCAGATGATGCTAAACTAGCTCATATTCGGTGAAAAGGATTGCATCCTGCATATCAAGACCCCAGTATACTGCAAATATAGGTGTCCCACCATGATAGTCTGTGTAGGTACTTCAGTTCCCGTTCTCGCGAAACGGAATGCCAGCGGAACCGACGGTTCCTCGACGCCGATTGTCGCCTCGTCTATCACCGACTGTCTACATTCCATGCTCTCTCTGATGTATGCTCCATAAGTTCCTAGCTTACGATTTTTTTGTCTGTTGGTTAACCACATTCTTGTCACCGCCGCCCAAAATATCACAGGGTCCTCAACAGTGGATCTCTTATAAAAGTAGATCTTATAACGGTACTTGGTAGTTTCCGCCGTCCTGACTAAGATATCCTGTCATTTCGGTCTCGGTATCAAATTGTGCGTATTGCGCACTCTACTGACACCTATGCGTAAAGTAACATTGACATCATTATAATATAGTAAAATGCTACCTCAGACACAGTGAAGTCGCATGGACAGTTGAAAAGACTATTTCTCTCCACTGAAATGAGTACAGCACCTAACCGAAGGTCTTATCTCAGCTCACCTCATCTCCCAAACTTGACGATCCCGCCTTTTTTACTCTTTTTCCGTAGTTCCTCTCCGTGCCGCGATTCCATAAGAATGGACGCGCGAGCCGACGTGGAGAACATTACCGATTCATACATGGCAAGCAAGACAACTCATCTCAAACCAGCTAGTCAGGCCCGTGTCTCCAGTAGTGACCCATGCAGTTAGATCCCTCACCCAAGCCCAAAAACACCGTCTTTTTTTTTTTTTCTTCCTCATTTACCAAAATGTACGACGCTATGTCAGTCCTTTCCCACCATGTGTCCACCGGAATTCGGAATGGCTGACCCGGGGCTTGGAACATGATCCACAGACAACGAACTCACGAAGTTACGTTGGCGTCATGCGGCGCACAACGAAACTGATTTTCGTGTAGCGTGTATGCAGCATCCCATGTCGCCGTCGCCGCCGGTGTCCGACTGAAAGGTGCTTGGTTATCATCTACCTGAATACACGATGCATATCCGTACGTAGGCAGTCGGATATCGAAATAAATGTACAGGGGAAAATCATTAATCCACCACCTTGGATACGCAAGTAATGTGAAGTAGATCAATTCGCTTGACAGGGTACGCTATGCACAACCCCGCTAATTCAAGCAGCGAGCCTAATGGGGACCACTCCTGGTAATGTAAAGTAAGTATCCTATTGTCAAATCATTGCGGGTTGCCAGGGCTCTGCAAAAATGTGTACATTATTGCAGACAGCGTCAACTTCCCATGCAGCAGCATTATTGGTAACCTGCTGTGCGTCAGTATCTGCCGACATGCTCGCATTCCAGATCGGCCCGGTTCGTAGGGTCAGAGTTCAATGTCATATACCAGATATAGTAAATCCACCACCAGTTCCCATAAGCCCCGGGGTCGTTAGAGATGCTAAGATCATAAACTGGTCCATGTGCCATCAGATTATGAGTCTCTCGGCTACGTCACCTCAGGGGGTAGCTTCAACGGTCCGACATTTGCTGAGATCTTAGTGATGCCCTCCCCTTTGTGGCCAACGGGAGTAGTTCTAGCAGTGAAGTGTCAACCAATTTACGCATACTTAGGTCGACACATTCAATAATAGACTACCACCAACTTAAACATATCCAACCCAAACCAAACAGATGGCCCCTTATGTGGGCCTTGAGTCTAGGCAAAAGTGGAAGGTCACCATCCTTTGGTCCTCAAGTCAATCATGTCTACCTGTGTCAAAGTGAGACTCTCTACGACGGTACCGCCCGCCCCGGCTGATAACATGGTGATTAATGATATCCAGGGATACAAAAAAAGACGCCATAAAACAATTTTCACGGCGGGATCCGACGTGACTGGTCGATTCTATCGATAACCTTGTTCTCTCGCCTCGCCACCCTGAACACCGCTGACTTGGCACCGTGCGATGAGAACACGATATCTTCCAATAACCCTTGGAGCATCAATGCAAGGGCAAAAATTGCATCATCATCATCATCGCCATATTCTTCAAAGCATTGTATATCATTGGAAGCAATTTCTAGCAGCGCCCGTATGATAATTGTATCGCTATTTAATCTAGACTAGCCTATGGTGACCCTTTCACAGTATAACAAGTCGAGATAGTATTCAACAGTCTCGACTTAATCTCATCACATCGTCACTTACACCCCACGGTATACGGACCCACGATCCCTTCTCGAAAAGCTAGGGATGCTCTACCTGAGACCCCGCAACGCGCTTGCCGTACCAGGACCACGGCCATGGAGAGCAACGAGGTACGTACTATGCCGTGCGGTGTAGTCTTGATCTTCAGGGGATTCAACTCAGCATTTGATATCCTTACCCTTTTTCTCATTTGTCTTTCTCCCTCTCCCCGAAACCCCGGGCATTCATCATTACCTAGGTACTATGTAGGTAATTCCATCCACAGATGACCATAACCAGGCGCCGATTTCATATCTCTAGACGAGCCCAGCATTTACGGCCAAGAGACTGTGCCTCCGCGTCGGCTGCTGACAAGGTCCTTTAAGCGGTGTTACACGCTTCATTTCTCCGTTCGGACCGGTAACATGCACGAGCATAGGTTGTTTGACATGCCGATCGAACAGCAACAGACGCATGTCGGCGAGACCGGTCCTCCAAAAGGCTCATGAGGAATTACCGTGGCACCGAACCAGAACTATACCATAACGCAGGCATGTGAAGGTAACATGTAGCTATTTAGAACAGTTCACGGAGTTCCGGTCCCATCCTCGATGGCCAAGACTCGTCACTTTTCTGAATCGCTCACCGCTCCAACCCCGATTAGGCCGAGAGAATGGCGCGAGGTTGAAGACTGCCGGTTCTAGAAGGAATCGGATACGCAACTTCCACGCAATCTAGAAAAAAAGCCGATCTCAAATCCGAAGGAAAAGTTCTTTCAACTCCAGCCTCCTTCCTAACTTGGTCGGCCCGTTCCGTTGAGCCTTTCACCGCGCAGAAGGAATGCGGTGTCAGCGTCATCAACCACCCGTCAAGGGTGAGGATCCTTTGCGCAAAGCTCGAATCCGTCGTCCTGTCCGATTTACCATTCAGATCAAAGGCATAAACAGGCTAAATGTGGATGGTAAATCCGTTGCTATGACCCTCCATGTCTCACTCTCTCTGCTCACAAGCTTCATTTTGCAATCCGATGCATCATCACCTACCCGCAACTGACCGGGTCTATATCCGTCCACGAAGTGATACCATGCGTGACGAAGATTCTATGCAGCCAACACAACCGCTTCCGGCCTCGAGGTCAAGGTTAAGGTTAAGGTCAAGGGCCGGGGATGCCTCTCTTGCAGTTAGTTCACAGTCCACTACAGCTTGCCGTTTCACGGATTCCTTTCCGAGACGCGAGGGCCACACGGGGGTTCCCGGTACCATCCTAGTATAGCATCTATCCCCATATGATCACTCATACCCCTGCCCCTAAATATCGCAGTTAGTCTGCTCACGAACACTGTGCAATTCGATTTTCCGCTACTTCCAGGACGCGTATTGCCCGAAGGTTCCTAACTTCTATATACCGTAGTCAGACTCGATATATTGATGATTTATCTCGGCTAGAGCAAACTTGTTGTGCCGAGTTTATTTTTCATTGTATTGAATATTACGAGTCATAGACTTCCCTACATCCGAGCTTGCATGACTTAGAAACGTGCCTCCTGCACTTAGACCCCGTCGACATCATACGTGAACAGACGGACGTCGTCCGCAAAAGGCTTCAATGTACTTTTGCACGTTTTCTTAAAACCAGTGACCGCTGAAACGAACAAACCCAAGGATTTGTCTTATTGGTCCCCTTACATTACGACATACCCGAAAATCGGTATCCAGGCCGGGGATCTTATGGTTTCGGTCTTCGATGCAACTTGGGACCCTTTCGCACCGAACCGAAAGGGCAACCTCCCGACATGAGGCTCGGTTGCCATTCGCTTAACCAAAGTTCTGCTTGGCATCTATAACTAGACGACATGATCTTGCAGGGTGGTATCTACTTACGCCGGTCTCACAGCCGCCCATGATATTTCTTACAATCTTCTTTGAGAAGTGCCTACATGATATGAACGGCACATCTACCATGTCACTCTACGTTACATCCGGTCCCATGGCACCATCTCATTGGGTTGTATTGGCTAGGTTACGAAGTATGTCCCGGTGAGTACCCCGATTCATCGAACTTTGGCGCGGCACACGGATTGAGACGACGCAAGAATCAGCTGGAAAGCCTCGACCAGTATTATCAGACTGTGAGCGTAACCTCATTGTACTCGATGGAGTTTGGAGGTGCTCGTTCTGCAGACTTATTATTACACGCCAGAATGTTTGCATTGGGGACATGTTTGGTTCTTCTACACCACAGGTCTTTGGGTGATATTTTTTATATCACTTCAGTCCTGTGTGGTAACGAACACAAATAAGTGACCTAAGCATTGATTTACAACTATTACGCAAGAGAAATACAAATGGCGATTATATTTGATGATGAAAACTCCTTATACAAACCAAAGCCTCCAGGCCAAAATTGCGAGAGGGGAATATGAAGTATTGTTCTCAAACTCTTGCTAATATTCAATAAACTATATTTCCTCTTCGGTCCGGTATGATTAACATAGCCAATGGGCTAATGCATCCCGAGAAGGGAGTTGTTTTGAGCTGGATGCTACAGGTGACTTAATTTATATTCAAGATCTACTCCTTGCCGTACCCGTCATTTTCCCTGGTACTACAAAACCAGCTCACATAGATCATACGCAACACGTGTTGCTACACGATTATGACGACTGTATACCCCTCTATCTCTTTATATATATATATGTGTGTGTATGTGCATGTATATGGCTCTCCCCTTTAAATATCTCTTCTTCAAATCCCACACGAAGGCAATAATTATTCTAGCTTGGGCGAAATGCCCCTTTCCTAGGTTATACAGTTTATAAACAACTATTTTAAGCGACTATCAACATTCCCAGCTTGGGCAGACCCGAGCTTCCGTTTTTGATGGAGCAAGATGTAGCCGATCTCGCAAAATAAGGACCAAGACGTGACAAGAATATCTCGAATACACATCTATGACGGGGTATACGCAGACAACACAACAAATATGCTAATCAAACGAATGTTTACTATAGGTTCCTCCAGGACTCCTTAGCCAGCTGCCTCTTTATGCAGCAGGATATCATACAGAAACCCGCTCGGAGACTGTACTCGACAGAGTTATGTCATCCTACACCTCATCAGTAAAGGTACTAATACACGGGCGTCAACTCCATCTTCAAGAGTCCGCCGAGAAAGTCTCTGACTATGCTATGCAACGAAACACCAAACCTTTCCGCCAACGGAAGTTGCCCATTTTCTGCAGAAGCGGTAGAAATTACCAAGATTCTCTATCCATCATTCCAACTACGACCAATCACCCAGTCTCCGTGTATGGACGATATATTCCAGGAACTCCAAGCGCGCAGGATATTCCACTTTGCTAGCTATAGAGGCATTCGGATTTCTCAGAGCCGTCGCGTACTTGTTTGCTCCTAGAGGATTATAGGACGAATCCGCCGACCGCATGAGACCTTCGCGATCATCAAGTGACATCATCTATAAAAAACCCCGCCATTTCTCGGTTTTCTCTCGGCATGTTCGACAGGCCTATAAGGCGGTGGGAATTACCAACGAGACTATCAACCCTTTCAACGCCTTTCAATTCGCGGGATTTCGGTATGTTGAAATACTCTAGGAGGTGTCGGAGAAGTATCGTGTTAATGTAGCAAGAGTACTATACAAGGCAATTCGGGACGAAGGAATGACAGACGTGGTGGTCTGTTAAGGACTCTGTCGGGTTATAAGAGCACCGCGCGACGAAAGGTTCGAGGTAGAATAGAGAGACGGCAATAAAATAAATGACTTAAGTGTGAGGCGTAACAAATCTATGCTGAATTCCTTACATGCATTTTGATAGAACTTCTACGTCGAGCAAGCGATATTATTCACCGCTTAACTAAAATTTTGAGATGAAATGCAACTTAAATTAAGAAGACCTGATTATTAAATAGGTGGCCCGTAGTAAGGCCCGACTTGACTCTGTTGAGTATATCAGCGTGGGTATAACCAGTACATAAACAACCAACTCGCCCCGTTTGTATCCGTAATTCAGAAGGCAAACCCACCACTAACTACTTACTTATTGCTTATGGCTTAGATCTCGTGCTTATCTTCGTCATCTACTCCGATGTCCTTTTTATCATTCCCTTCATTGCCGGAATAGCTCTCTCGTTCATCCCTGTCATCTGCCCTAACGTCCTCTTCATTGTCGTCTTTATTATTGTCCTTATTATTGTTTTCATTGTTACCGTCGTTAATGTTTTCCTTGCTCTTAGAGGACAGGCTCCGGGTCTCGTCATCGCGATTGTTGGCGTCATCCAGGATATGCTGCCCTTGCCATGGATAGCTTCCATAGTTGGTCTTGGGATCGTAAGATTACTCTGCAAAGGGATCCGTGTTAGAGCTCAAGCCCCCTACGCCAGAAAACGTAGATTAGCATCATGCAAGACGCTCCGAGCGTTATAGTGTAATAATTGGGGTTATTAATAACATTCTACTTCATGTCATCCACTATCCTCGACCAGATCATTACTTTGAGGGGAGACGGGGTATTCCGTCATGATATTTTCAATGTGCACATGGCATCCGGCATACCTGCCCTGGCACCTAGCCTCGAAAGCAGCAGAGCACGTTGTTGTGGCGGTCCGGGTGGGACTGTATTGAACTGTCGCAGCAAGAGTGGGTAACGGCCTAATAAAGCACAGGTTGATAACAGTTTGTCGATGCTTACTAGCAGCCATGGGTTAAATTACTTAAATTCAACAGGTATGGCCTCCGTGCGGAGAAGATTGGTGCAAGGCCGAGGGGCGAAGGGTGTGTAATGTAGGTGTTGAGAACCCAAGTCGTAGATGGTAGTTGAACAGCAATCGCGCCGGGGAAAACAGCACTTATTGGCGAGTTGAATTTCAATGGGCCGAGCAGTATAGTGGCTACCGGCAATCAGGAACACGAAGACCTATGATTAGATAAAGTCTTCTTACTATTTTAGTAGGAGTTTAGCGTAAAGCGCAGAGACCAATCTGAATCCAGACGTAAAAAGAGACGGATGAATGAATATGAAGTTAACGGGAGGTTATGTGGCTCTACTACAAGCAGATTACATAGCGCCGAATCACATTCCGTTCGTCGTGGGTACATCATTATAGTGGCGTTTTTTAAGGAAACACAGTGGTAACGTAGATGTAGTGTGTGAGAAATGATTCTCAAAACAAACATGTAAATGGGGAAACAAAGTGATCAGGTAGTAAGTATGCTAAATACTACAGGGAGATTAGAAGCAACAAGGCCTATTCGAATAATACATTCCTGTAGCCCTTGCAGTAGTTTCAGCACACCTTACTTGATCCTTTTGCCATATAATTAACACTTATAATTGTAACAAACATAAGGAAAGGCAAGTCATATAACGGTATGTAGGGGAATGAGGTGAGAAAGAAAGGTAGATTGACATTGCTTTAGTATAAAACGTTTATAATAACACAAGTATTAGCTTTGTCATCATTATGTTGAGACTAGTTATTACCCTGTGCAACTAGCAGAAGCCTGCATGTATATATTACACTTAAACATAATCAATACCTATTTCTTGCTTTGTTAAAGTTTTACTTACTTTCATATAACGCCTCGAGATCATTTACTATTCTTGCACCTGGCCCAACTGCTTTATTACTTGTGCCAAATTATTACAAGCTTTAATTGGACACTTACGACCGCCATACTAAATTATTGTAGGTTAATAACCCAAGATGTCGCTATGGTACAGTACAAAGAAGTTCCTGGTTCACATTAATAACTGGGTTGGTGTTATGAGGATTTGGTAAGTATAAAAGGGAGGTTATTCTAATTTAATTAGATAATATAGCAGAGGTCTTGGGATTTTAATTCAAGCAACCGAAACATAAAACTTATCGAACAGCTGAATGCTACGTATAAGGCTTTTAAGATAACCAAGCCTATAAAATTGGTAAATGTAAGATGCCATAATTAGGTATAAATAAAAATATGTCAATTTCATGTGTTGGGAAATTTAAAAGGCCGGTTCCTGTACAGGATCCATTTCAGTAACCACAAGTCAAGACCATCTAAGGCTAGAAAATCACTAATTAGACTTCGCATTACTAGTTCCTGGTACAAGAGAATAGTCATGGACTGAACACAATTTCAATGATCTTTTATCAAACATTTATTAGCATTTTGGGAAGCATATGCAAGAATACAGAATTTTGGGGCATGCTGAGACAGCGTTCTTTTTTCGTATTGATCATCGTATGCTCAACAGCCTCTCAACGCCTAGGGGGCCCGGAGGTACGAATACATTCTTATCACTATTAGGGCGTTATAAATCTATAAAGAGACAATTTCTAGAGGCCCGTGCAAGAATGTGAGATTATGGCGAGGTCAGTGCCATTTATAAACATTAATTTCAATTACACATTTACGAAGTTTCTATGCAGATCCCTCAACTTTATGTGATCATATTCACTCTAACTTACATATACAATCCTCGTCGATAAGCTATTTTAATTATAGAATCAGAAATAGCACGCAGATTAATTAGGCTATTGCGGAAGGTGAGGCCCTCTATAGCGTGCATACCCGGTCTTCGCTGTTCGATGGGGTCCGTTTTCAAAGCTGCAAGCTACTACTATTAGCGTAGCTATTTATTGTATAGCTCTTATGGTCTTTGGGGGCGAAAGAAGACGACTAGGGCGCTGATGTAACTAGCGACGAGGAGACTGTAGGGTCCATTCGTCGAAGGTAAAACGCTATCTACTATGCAACCTTCACTAACAAAATGAGTAAGAAGGTCGATTCGATGGCTGACTTGTATGTGGGTTTATGGTGTAACCTCCGCGTCGTCGATTCTCTACAGTAGCCTTCCCTTGCCTACCCTCGGACAGTCAACACCCTAGCTAGGAAGATTGCCTGCGATATAGAGTTTTTATCGTGGACTTGATCCCTTCATTCAAGTTCTCTCGTCCTGGTAACTTGCACTCGCTTAGTGACAGTGATATCTAACCCCTACCGAAAACTACAATAAACCACGTGGGTTGAACTCGAGTAATTTCCTACATGTAAGAGGGGAAAGTCTCCCCCCCTAGTAGCTGTTCACCTATACATGGATTTAACCTTGTATTATCATCATGGGTATGAACACACAATATATATTACATGAATAGGATATCTACGTCCCTTCGTCTCCCTTGCCTCACACAGGAGAGGAAGTGACTCCGTAACACAGTTAACTTCTAACACCAGGCAAGGAGCCACAATTTCAAAATAAGAGTTAGTCACACACTGCTCACCTCAGATGGGAGATGAACCGACTAGGCTATTTTACGTAGTGATTAATCGATAGCAAGGAGAATTTCCTGGTGCGTAAACACACAAAAGATGCTCTATCCCTCGCATTAGCCCCGCATACGACTCAAAAGAATTCTAGCACCAAAGGCTTCTCCTCATTCTTACTAAAGTCTACGCCTATCATGCTCTATAGTGGCTGATAAGCTTGCGCTGATAAACTTCCATATCGACACAAAGTACTTTGAATATATGCACAACGTGGGTGGATCTTTGTAATAGGCGTTCGATATCAGAGCCTCATATCCCTCGCGTAATGATGCGTTTCAAGCCTCTGGAACCTGGTTAAATCATATTAGCGGATTATGCCATCAGTCACAACAATCCGAGCAAGGTCGGTTAAATTTGCTTCAACTCGTTACAAGTTACTTGGTGAGATCCAACCCTGGGGTCGCTGAAGCCTATAATCGCGCAAGGGATCTGAACAGTTTCATATGCTGGTCTTGGCCATAGAAAGATCCTGTCCTTTATTTTGCGGGAGTGGTGTCATGATACTTAGTATCTTGAATACCAACTAACAGCGAGCACCCAGGGAATATATTCTCAAGGTTCGGTTGACCGATATTTGGCATCTCCAGTGAAAACTGGCGCCACTAATACAACGGACCGTGACAGTAGCAATCATACCAATGTGAAGGATGTAGATTCCACAGATGATTCGACGTAGATATTCTTAGTTCTTCCTTAAGGAAGGTGTTAAATGTGTAATTGAGATTACGGAGCGAGTAATTCCAAAAGTTTGGTTTATATGCTTGGTATAATTACGAGAGAAGGGGAATCAAAGAAGCTGCAGAGCGTCTCATAAGAGAGGAAATAAAATCCATAGCAGAATTCAAACAATCACCAACTTGTGTGTATCAGAACCAAGTTGCTCCTTATTGACTTAGGTGGCCTTATAATAGGGGTTTGAGATATTGACTATTTTGTAAGCACTGCGGCAAAATGTGAACTCAAGTAGCGTTGGAAAATGATGTCGTGGGGCACACAACAAAGAGCCTTCTGTATACGGTTGGGTCAGCCTACGAAGGTGGTTTTGGAGACCTTTGCGGAACAATAAGTGTTTATTGTCTACTTTGAAGCTGTGTTTCGATCTCCTGTAACATTATCCGCGTTTGACCCCACTACGATATCTCGGGCAATATAGCCAAGTAAATAGTTATAGGTTTCTACAACATATCATGCGTTGTTTTGCGTATATTATCATTGGTGACGTGGAGTCATGAGCTGTCCTTGCATGCATATAAGCATCTAAGTCCTGGTTTTAGTGGGTTGCAACGGCTGTGTTCTGGGGTAACCCCTTCATTCGTGATGATGTAAGTAATCATTTAGAGGCTTGAGGTGATACTACCTATAGATAATGCTCGACGTAGATCTGCAGTTCGTTGGAAGAGAAGCTATCCTGCATCCTGCCAACAGCTGACCATAGTTCTATGTACTATGTATCTACAAAGTATGTACCATAAATGATACTACACGTGTAATCGGGTACTATAATTACCTATGATAGGATACTTTTGCGTACATGGGAATCTTGTCACTTGACTCTTGACAGGTAAAAAGGGCCGAGCGCAGCTGGAGATCACACCTCTCACCTAGTTTGACAGGCCTGTTTAGTTTGATGATCCCCCCATATTTACCCAGGGTCTAGACTGATACTGGTTGGTAGAACTACTATATTAACCTGGCATATACATACCTACAGTACAGCAAATATAATTGGCTTAGGACGGGGTATTTAATTATATACACTATTGTAGATATGGTTTAATGATAGTTATGACTTTTTAAGGAAGTGAATAACTGGTGACATATCTTTTTCATATAGGGTGAAGTATATACTATGCAACTACTTTGATATGCATGTACAATACCTTCTTCAGGGCTGTGTACTCAGTGTAAGTAGTAGATGGGGTAGTCATCAAACTCAGCGGAGGTGTGGTCCGTTTACGTACAGCTGTCAGGGGTAGATACCTAGGTGGGCTAAATTATTTGGTTCGAGAACGGCGTCACTGTAATGATTTCCCCGGGCGGAGACGCAGACTGGGGTGCTCCCTTCGTGCATTTGCATCCCATCTCCTGATGCAGCCGTATGCATGCCAAGATGTGATGGCAATAAGTAGTACCCTGAACGGAACCCTGAAGCCGATTTCAACGAAGCCTGACAGGTGGACCTAACGTTGTAAGCCATTCTGTACCAACTAGGTGGCGGCCATGATCGAAGGATAGCGCTGCCCAACACCAAGTTCCGGTTGGAACTGGTTGACTCTTGTACTGAGTAGTAAGTTCAATTTCGGTAACTGCTTGAGAACCTGGACCCGCGGATGTGTACCGTGATCCTCCCATGATTTCGGGTCTCCACTTGGAGTGCTACCTTAGGCTGATCTGTTAGATGTACTAGATGGACTAGACTTGCTAGATGATATAGTGTACAGTAGTTCTTGGAGAGAAGGCCCTCGTTGGGAGTGAGACAATACTACTACGTACGGACGTATCATGAGCAGGAGGGAAAAAGGACGCGTTGGTGCTAGGCAGGTCTAGCTCCCAGCACTATGGATTGGATTCATGGTGCGACATCCTGGCACTTGTTGCTAGTGCTATTGCAGGGGCTTCAGCTGCGCCGCGCACAGTTCACACGAGGTTTAGTGGAGGGCTGGAGCGCCTGATTGTCGTCCATCTCTTTGCTATCGCCTCAATTATGACAGCATCGTGGCACATGTTTTCGTAGTGGCTTAACCTTTCGATCGGGAGCATCAGACGGACAACAAGCCATGGATTAGTCTGAAACACTCGTGTTCTAGAGGGCCTACGCCACGTACCGCAAAATATTACCAAAAAGGTGCCCGTCGAAGAGCTACACTACCAGCGCCTGGCCCCATTGATAGAGTTCGCCTTGCTGAGGCGATCTTCGCTATAGAGAAAATGCGCCTGGGCCGAAGTATTTAGTATAGAATATGAGCTAGAATTAGATCTGTGCACTTATAGTACGGTCCCTGGGCGCCTACCCTAATTTGCTTGTAATGAGATTGGGGAAAGCTCTTGTGGGATCTCAACAGGATGACATTAACTACCAACATTGCGCTTCGAAGTCTTGTACTGTACTGTACTGGAAGCACACGTCCTTGGCCACATGGTCGGTGGCGTTGCTAGCCAAGTAAGCGCGGTCGGATATGATTCGCATGGGATGGTTCTGAATCTACAGTATTTGTAGGTGGACTTTTCTTTTGCGGCAGACTCTTGCCCTTAGTTTATTCCAGAACCAGCCGTTGAACAGGAAGCGTCCCAACTTTGCAAAAAGAAAACCACATGGCCATGTGCCCCATATACTAGCTGAGTCAGCGTAGTAAATCACCGTCGCACTGAACTTTCCTTCATAGTATACATCCCACTTACAGTCGTTCTTGAGGGAGAGAGGTATATTTGGCTTGGGCGGGGTGAGGTAGTTATGAGATTCGTTGTTGGAGAGATTGTTCGACGAAGTCGGCCGGTTCGGCACGGTTACACTACGAAGGGACCGGATCAAAACACTAAGAGAAATTAAGTCCGAAAGCGGCAAGGAGCCGAAAGGTGGACTGAGGATAGATAGAGCCTAGGATTATTAGTATTTTCGGTAGCACGCTGTAATTAAATCCCCTGTATCCTGTCGATTCTAGCGTACTGTAATGCGTTGCATCACACTGCCGGGGGTCTTATACAGCACTGTGGAATGCGTGGTGATAGGGCGGGTGGGTATCACAACTGTATCTACTACTTACAGTACATACTAGTTAGAGGAGATAGGAGCAGAAATAGGAGTTCCTGGGTAACATGCACCTCACTTCATAACGATTGGTTGTTATAGTCTTGTTAACTACCAATCAATTCTTAGGACATCAGCCCGGACATCTCATTCGTCTGCACGTGGAGAGGCATTTATGCCAGACGAAGATACGAGATAAGTTTGATAGGTGAAAGTGTGATGCCTCCCCAGGACTGCAGATTGTATCCCTCCATAAGCTTTTCTGGATTTTCTAGACTTGTTACGCTACACTGGATTCGGAGATGAGCTCCATTAGCTTAACAAATCTAGACTAGCAGGAAACCAGAAGCAGGGGTTGAGGCCCCCTTTCCAGATTGCTCTGCACTAGTTCGACCGAGTTGTATGGTTCTAATGATCCGTGAGCCCGGGTCAGTCGTGGCGATGCCTGCTCTCACTTCGATAAAATAAAATGTCTAAATTGCCTTGCCAGGCATTGCGCGGGATGGCAAGGAGGTGCCGTCAGACGCGGAGTGCACGGTGACCTCGTGTAGGCAGAATGCATGTCTTGGGATTGATAATAACAAGAACACAATGGCTGCTTTAGGTAAATGATTGATCATTCAAGGTTACTGTGCTGTATTGTAGCTGGGATTCTGCTAAGTATGCGCGAAGGCGGACGGACACTTCTACCCCTTCCTAACACTGCTCCTGACTTGCGCTTATTCTATACCCTGGCATAGCTTCTACTTATGCCATGTAGTGGGAGAGAAAATAAAGTATTTTTGGGACTTATAGTATTATTATTATTATTATGAGCAGTACTAGGTAGTAGGTTTGTTGTCCCGTTATCTGGGCCAGGGGCGTGTCCACTGAAGTGGGTATCACGTAACATTTTCTCGAGCACGGGGGGTATGGACACTCGGCACTCGTCATGTCATTTTGACGGGATAGTTCTCTGCCGCTCCATGTTTGTTTTTGCTTCTTGCTTCTTCCCTGCAGCCCATTGGACTTGTCAATGGTGTATTGGGTAGAGCCATACTGTACATGAGAGACGAAAGGAGTTGGTCGCGATCGACGTACGCAGCGCGTGTTGCCGAGCCCCTATCCTACCTTGCCAACGTTGTCTTTTCTGACCTACATTGCCTCGCATCGCATCTTCCTTGTACATTCTGGGGAATCCTTACATCAATTAGTTGTGCTGTCTAAGTTCGCTGTGGCATACTATGATCGGACGGTTATGAACCGGAGAAGCATTGACTCTGAGAAAACCCTCCATCTCATACGACGTACCATCGAGACGAGCGGGCGCTTCGCGGGCTTTCCCGAACTGCATGTGAAAGACTAGGTTAGTCTATAACTGTCACATTCGACAATACCTTGGGCGTAACGGTCATCTCCTTCGAGATCAATTCAACTACGACGTTGTCGGGTATCTTGATGGCTTG
Organism: Xylaria telfairii; assembly: GCA_022495065.1. Lineage (NCBI taxonomy): Eukaryota > Fungi > Ascomycota > Sordariomycetes > Xylariales > Xylariaceae > Xylaria > Xylaria telfairii. The sequence goes on from MU383927.1 coordinate 52,058, forward strand.
ATAAAGGAAAAGAATGGAGTGAAGTTGCAGCTGACAATGTAACATAATGCAGGTCCCAGCTTTGCGGCCACTGATTGGAATTTGCCCCACGGACCACTGTCGACCTAACCGACTATAATAAGTGCCCTTATATGAACGGGCGCTGTGTTTCGTTCTTGCATGATTTTGGCATGATTGGACTTGCTGGCGAAGTTCTGGAACGAAAGCCTAAGCGCGGTCTACTACAGCTCGCCAAGGACCTGAACGACGGAGCTGTAATGGTAGGGGATCAGGATCGCACCTATCGAGGAACATCTCGAATTGCGTCGTGAGATTGGATGCGAATAGGCTCTCCCCAGACAAGAATCTCAGGTAAGCACTATAATGATCCGTCTCATCTGCCCTCCTGTCGTTGGGGCTGGGCTAGTCGATATCAGCCAGGTCTCGGTCATTGTGCTTAACGGCACTCCTGTGTCCTCGGTCAAGGTGACTGAATCTACACTACAAACATGACCAATCCCTTGCTGAGTAGCTGACCGTTGTGCGACTTGTTTCAAACTGAAAACATCCCTGATTCAAAGCCGTCGTTGTCCGCGTTTGACTAGGGAAAGCTGTGCTAACAGTGGGGCTAGACATCGATGTTCAATGCGAAGGGAACGACTGGACCTGGACCTCGCAACGAGTAGTTTCTGCTTCCATATTGGAACTTCCCTCCTTCAGCAGGTAGAGGCGAGGTAGACCCACACTTCCTGCGTAAAATAATCAAGGATATATGGAATCTTCGCTGTCAGGAACCGTGGGTTGTTGGCATTGTTAACTCTATAGCTCGCCATATCCGCGGGGTCCACATAGATCACCTGTCGCTGGTTAAGGGTGTGTGTGGTGTGTATTGGCGTATTGAGCAATGGGTACCTGGGAAATGGAGGACGCACTGAACAGTGCTGCCGTTGCAGCACTGCCAACACCAGCAGGCACTCCATACCGCACACCGTCACGAACATCGAGAAAGTCTCGGCGATCTATCACACCTCCGGGGATACCTCCCTCCCCTCCTCCAGCCTTGCCGGCTGACAAGAGTGAGAAGAAAAGCAAGCGTGCTTCCAAGGAACTGGCCGGTGACGAGCCTTTAAGCATTCTGGATCCTCGCCGCTTTACTCCGACATTGCATGCAAGTCTCGTATCCGAAATCCTTGCTCTGCGGCGAGATCAAGATGATAAATTGAAGATTATCGAAAACTTGGAAACATCCCTGCATACTGTCCATGAGGAAAAGGAGGTCTTACAGTCGAATTTGTCCGAGACAGCAAAGGAGACTCGGTCTCTCAAACGCCAATTGGCTTTACTTGAAGGAGGGACTTCGTCAGCTTTGGGTGATATAACGCGGGAGAGAGAAGAAGCTATCGAGGCAACAGCAGAGGCGAAAAGGCGGCTTGAGACTGCACAGAGAAAGGCTCGGGCACAGGAAGAAGATTCGCAACGGGTACATGATTTGTGGGCAAAGGAAAAGGATAGTTGGGAGGAAGAGCGACGGAAATTCGAGCGAAAACTCCATGTTGCCGAAACTCGACTGAAGGCTGTTCTCGAAGAGGTCGAAACTCTCCAAGTTGCTCAAGCAAATGGTGTTCAGCATGAGCCGGGAAGCGATACCGAAGACAAAGACGGTGCCAGTGTCCGCACCCAGAGTATAACAAATAGTATTCGGTTTTCCACGATCGGTCCCATTGGCATGGCCAAAGTCAATGGTGTCAGCCTGGCTGACGAACTCAATTTCGATGACGACGATGATTATGAAACGGATCTAGATGGTCGTCAAAGTGTGCTTTCGAACCCTGCTGGCCACCATCGCAATATGAGCCGCGAAAGCATCATGTCTAAAACGCACCAACGCAATTATAGTATCGACAGTCAAGTTCGCCCGGGTAGCGTGGCTCGAGGAAGGCTATATACAAACCCAAGCGTGCTGGCAAGGCTTGAAGGTGACATCAGAGAGGATGACGAAATTCAGTTGTCTACGCCCGCTCCCGAATACGCAGATGCGGCCGTGCAGTACTCGCCACCTCCTTCACCTAAGATTGTTCCCTCGAAACCTCCTACCCCAGAACCTATGATCAGAGCCGAGAATTTATTAGATCTGGAGAGTCCGCCGCGCGGCGACATAGAGATCGAAGCCAATCAGCGTCGAAAACGAATTCATATCAGCCGCCCGAATATGATAGATGCACCTAAAATCATTACACATTCAATGATATCATCCGCATCTCAGACTATCGAGCCTCTAAGCCCTCCAAGAACGCCGCTCTCCCCAGCAGGGCCGTTGGAGCCCGAAATGAAAATGAAGACGGCAGAAACAGTATCAACTGCTACACAGACTGACAATATCCCTACTCGCAAGCAGGTGACTCCTTTGACAATCCCGAGTATCAGCATTGTTCCTCCGACAAGCCTCCCGCCAACGCCTCGGGAGCATCGCCTTCCCCAGCATTCGAAAGATGTCGGCTGTCAGGTCTCTATCTTACAACCAACTTCGGCTACGTTTCACTCTGTCGCAGTCCAGACAGAAGAGATTCGAGTTGACAAGAGACTGGCAAAATTGCCGAGGCATCTACATCCCTCCGCCATTTCGTCTCGACCGCCTTCTCCCACACCTAACTTGGACACTGAGGATAAGCCGTTCACTCCCGTGCCAGGACATCTGCCAACTCGAAATCCGCGGCGACTGGCAAATAAACACAGTTTTGTGAACGAATTAAACCCATCACCACCAGCGACACCATCATTAGCAGAATCGGAGGCTCACGACACCTATCCCGGTAATAATGATAACGGTCCTCTATCCAGGGATAAAGCACCTGTGCGACGACCCCCTCGGATTAGTAGCCTATTCGCCGGATTTGATGCCGCAACTTCAGACGAAGCAGACGAGTTTGGAGACGGCGACTTCAGCGACGCGGAATATCGAACAGCTCTTTCAGCTCCTAACCCGAGAGCTGGGTCTCATAAGCATGAAAAGAGCGTCACTGGTTCAATTGGCTCTATGTCTCCAGAGAGTGTGAGGCCATTGGCAAGAGAGTCGCGGAGTATTGCGAGACAAATTGGAGGACCCGAAATATACAGTAGCTTTAACCTGGTCGATGCGCGCAATACTTCAGTTCGCAGACCGTCGTCGCGACCACCTTCAGCTAGCATGAACCCAGGTTCCCGGGCCAGCGTCATGCGGAAGGCCGCGATGATACAGAATGGCATATCCACACATCACGCTCGGTCACCAAGCCCCAGTCTTGCTGATATTCAAGAACCGCCATTTCCCATCCCCACAAGGGCAAGCTCGAGGCAGCCAGCTTTTACAGCCAGTGCTCCTAGCGATGGGTCGCGCAGCCCCTCACGCTACGGAAGTGGCTGGTCCCGACGGGGCGCAAGGGGTAGCATTTACAGAAATAATAGTATTCGAAAGGTCCGTTCCGCGGCTGCTCTACCGCGAGGTGGGCGACACCGTAGGCGAGGCAGCCGCTCGCCGCCTCCCATGTCCCCCTCTGAGGAGGCACCCGAGAGCCCTCAGTTGCCCCCTCTACCTAACAATGACATTACGACGCCACGGAATCGATATAAAACTCATAGGTCTCGACTATCTACGAACACAGCCAATACCGAAAATACTAATGCATTTTCCGTGGCTAGTTCACAACAGGCCCCAGGGGTTGTGGAGGCGATTGCCCAGACCATGGTTGGCGAATGGATGTTCAAGTATGTTCGGAGGCGCAAGTCCTTCGGAGTCGCGGATGGCGGCCGGGAGGAGAACAGTAATGATCGCCACAAGCGATGGGTATGGCTGGCTCCGTATGAACGGGCGATCCTTTGGAGTAGCAAACAACCGGTCTCTGGTAACGCCCTGATGGGGAAACCTGGTCGTAAACGTGAGTTATTCTCTCGTTCTTTGTCTGGTCACACTAACATGAATTTAGTGACCATCCAGTCCGTTCTGGACGTGAAGGATGATAATCCTATCCCGAAGGGAGAAACTCAGATATTCAACCGTTCTATTCTAATCCTCACACCTCAGAGAGCCTTGAAGTTTACTGCCGTCTCGGCGGAACGCCACTACCTGTGGCTTATGTCACTATCGTTCCTTGCTCACTCCCAGCAGGAGGTGCCAGACATCACACCATCCCTCGCACCACCGAAGGTTGCCCCCCCTCCCGATCCCGAATTATCAAAGGCCAAGACCAAACGGAGTGGAATTCGTGATTCAATCCGGCTGACGAAAGGAAAAAACCCGTCTTTCATGACGCGCCACGATCAAAACATACAGCCTAGTCTACTAGAGGAGCCAGAGCCTATGCCGGCATTCCCCGTAACCATTGATACCGACGTACTAGGACCGATGCCTACCCATCAACGTGAGCTTTCTACAGATGGCGCTGAGCCACCATTGATTCCTCGGTTTAACGGTCGAGGTCATGCGCGGGTGCATGAGCGCGCTAACCAGGTGGTGCTTCACGGTAGAAAGAGAAGCAACACTGGAGGCCACGTTCCGCCCCCGTTGTCCTTCCGTGGCTTCTCCCCTCCGACGAGCTCGATGCATGCCTCTACGAATAGCACTGCGGGGGCTAGCGTCGATACGGCGGGCTCCGACATCTACGGACAGTCCCAAGCATCGAGCAACATGACGTGGGGAATGAGTACGGCCGGTTCGCAGCGGACATCGGAAGCGTCTTCGCGACCCACGGGCAACTTCTTCGAGGCGATCGGGACCGTTCGAATGGAAGCCTTTATTAGCCCGCTTTCGAAGTTCGACGACCCGGTCGACAGGACCGAGGAAACTCGGTATAGAGCCCGACGGCAGAGCAAGGAGCGCCGTCGTCGCCGCAGCCGCAGCCGTCATCGGGACAGCTACACGTCACGCGGTACTCGGGGGACGGGCTCATACTACACTGGCAGTAGGGCGGGAGAGGAGGAAGACCACTTCCGCGAGGATCCCTTCAGGGGATTCTGATGTCATTTCTAGCAGACCGCTTTCGATATCTCTTTAAGCATTACGGTGTAGAACACCGATAGATACCCTCGTTTTGCATATCGTTTTATACCAAAACTGCGCCCACTGCACCATCATTTATAACCCTCGATACCCAGGGGTTTTGGGCCATTTCTCATGTGCGGTTCAAGGATTATGTTGAGTTGGGAGTTTGCGGGCAGAGCGCGCCGAGCAAAGGACGGGAACCTCGGGTAGACAATGGACCCAAGACGGTTATTGGCGTCGGTCGAGAGATTCGACTTTGAGATAAGCGAGCATATGTATATTATTCATCAATGATGCTTGGACCCTGTCGGGGAAAAGGGAGCCAAGGAGGAACTAGGACAACGAATATAGTGCTGTGTCTCGATAATACCAATAGCTGCTGTCTGGCTCTGTTCTTAGAGATCTGTCACAAGACGAGTTCTTTTGTGTCCCTCTGTCTGTCCGTAGTCTAAATCTACGTTTACATCCAACCATGCATCTGTATCTGAACCCGGTCATTTTTATAACTGCGTTACATGCCGCATTTTACCTTCATTTTTAGCGAAAGAGATTACCAGTTGGTTAGGGGGAAGTGATTGCATTTCGCTAGGAGAGCAATAGCGGGTGGTGGTGGTGCGATGCCCGCTTCAGCTACGAAAATGACGGGAAGATGTGATTGGGAGGCCCTGCAGATCTCGTGACCGCCATAGCCTCACATTTGGCATCCATCAACGAAAAGCCGACAACTCGCACCTCAACTAGCGTTCTTCATCGCCATTCTGGCAACCTACTTGTTATTCGAGCCCGACCATGCGTCTCCTTCAGCTGGGGGTTGATGATAGGTTGACCATCACGAAGGACCTTCTCCCACATGAACTCTCCCAATATGAATATGCCATACTTTCACATACCTGGGGGCCTGATGAGGGAGAGGTCACCTTCAAAGACATCAGCGAAGGCACTGGGCTAAATAAGAAGGGATACCAGAAAATCCTCTTCTGCGGACGGCGGGCTGCTACTGATAAACTCAATTATTTTTGGGTAGACACCTGTTGCATCAATAAGCCTAATCTGACAGAATATGCAGAAGCAATCAATTCCATGTTTCGATGGTACCGCGGCGCGAGCAGATGCTATGTATACCTGGAAGATGTGTTGCGAGACGACCGCCTGCAAATTCACGAACCACCCCGATCGACGTGGAAAGTAGCTTTTCGAAACAGTCGATGGTTTACGCGAGGATGGACATTACAGGAACTTATCGCACCGTCATCGGTCGAATTCTTTTCGTTGGACGGTCAACGACTTGGCGATAAAACATCTCTAGAACAAGAAATCCACAGCATAACGAATATCCCGATCCACGTCCTCCGAGGAGCCTCACTCTCTGCGCTTAGCGTCGAAGAACGAATAGCATGGTCAGACAACCGGCGAACGACGCGCCCAGAAGATAAGGCTTACTCTCTACTGGGCATCTTGGGTATACATATGTCGCCAATATACGGTGAAGGGGAGGGCGAAGCATTTGAGCGGCTCCGAAGAATCAGTTCTGCGCGTACGAGCTCGACAACCGTACTCCTAACCAAATTGCCCGTCGCTAGTGGAGCTTCGTTCGACTCTCACGCCGAAGAACATAATCCCGTCTGCCTCCCAAACACTCGAATCGATCTGTTGCGCGAAATCACAGAATGGACTGAGAACCATGATGCGAAGTCTGTATACTGGTTAAATGGCATGGCTGGTACTGGGAAATCCACAATCTCGCGTACGTTGGCCGATACCTTCGCAAAAAAGGGCACTTTGGGTGCTACCTTTTTTTTCAAGAGAGGCGAAAGTGATCGAGGCAGCATCACGAAATTCTTCAGCACTATTGCCAGTCAACTCGTCGTACAGGTGCCAGAAGCCACTATACATGTCCAAAATGCCATTGATGCTGACCCTAACATTATCGGAAAAGCCATGTGGGAACAATTCAAGAAACTCATCCTCGATCCTCTCTCCAAAATCTCGGGCAACGATTATCAAGACCATTCGTACGTGATTATCGTTGACGCACTCGATGAATGTGAACGGGAAGAAGATGTACAGCTTCTTATTAAGCTTTTCTCTCACTCCAAGATGTTACGGTCGCCGCGGCTCCGGGTATTTCTTACCAGTAGGCCAGAACTACCGATACGCCTTGGCTTCAAGGCTGTTGATGGAGAATACCAGGATCTAGTGCTTCACGAAATCGCGGAGCCAGTCATTGAGCATGACATCGCCGCATTCTTCAAACATGAGCTTACGGAAATAAAGCTGCGCTATGACGACTCTGTGCCTGAGAAGCGAAGATTGCCACTTTCGTGGCCCGGTCAAGCCAACATCGATATTTTAGTAACCATGGCAGTACCCCTTTTCATCTTCGCCGCAACTACATGTCGCTTTATCGCCGACCGAAAGATGGGAAACCCCGATAGGCAACTCAAAGAAGTGCTACAATACCGAACGAGAAGCCAAGAATCACAGCTCGACGCGACATATTTGCCAGTGTTGCATTATATAGTTGCTGGACTATCCCGACGAAAAAAAGCCGAGGTCTTGGATCGTTTTCGTCAGATTATCGGCCTAGTCATAACGCTCGAGAATCCCCTCCCAATATCTGCGCTTACGAAAATGCTCAATCTATCTAAAAGCGACATTTTAGATCTCTTCGATTTACTTCACTCCGTCCTTAGTGTCCCATCTTCCCATAAGGAGCCCGTTAGATTGCTCCATTTATCTTTCCGCGACTTCTTGCTCGATCCAGAAAAATCCGATAGTCCATTTTGGATAAATGAAAAAGAGACGCACCAGCAATTAGGGGCTCATTGCTTGCGTATAATGAATGAAGCACTCAGAGCTGATATATGTAATGTTGGCACCCCCGGAACACCAGTATCATCTATGAGTCATGACAAAATCAACGACAACCTGCCTCCGGAGGTTCAATATGCCTGTCGATTCTGGTCACATCACTTAGAACAAGGCGGGTCGCAAATCTCGGATGAACACCAAGTCCTGAACTTTCTTACCACCCAGTTCCTTCACTGGTTGGAAGCTTTAAGCTGGATCGGGCGGACGTCTGAGGCTCTTCAAGCGGTCAAAACATTACAGTCGCTCATACTGGTAAGTTAACAAAACAAATGGGTACAAATTTACAAAACTAATTAAATCAGCCGGATTCTAGCGCACAAATATCCAATTTCCTTGATGACGCTATTCGATTTATCCTTGCATTCAAGTTTATTATCAAAACTGCTCCCCTTCAACTATATTCATCAGCGTTATTATTTGCGCCAGAACGGAGTATTATTCGCTCTATATTTGAAAGAGACATACCGGATTGGATATCATTACGACCTAAAGTCCCTAATATATGGGGCCCAAGTCTACAGACGCTTGAGGGCCATAGCGACTGGGTTGAATCGGTTACATTCTCGCCCGACGGCAAGTTCGTAGCTTCGGGGGCACACGATGAAACAATACGGATTTGGGCTGCTGATACGGGTGATCTCCTCCAAACGCTTGAAAGCAATAACGGCGAGATTATATCGGTTGCATTTTCGCCTGATGGCAAAGTTTTGGCTTCGGGGTCGCGTTATGCACAACTCTGGGCTGTTGATACGGGTAAGCTGTTGCGGACGCTCGAAAGCCATAACACTACGGTTATTTCTGTTACGTTTTCGTCCGACGGCAAGTCTGTAGCATCGGTGTTACAAGATAAAATAGTCCAGCTTTGGACTATTACGGGTCACCTGCTGCAGACTCTTGAGGGCCATGTCAAACTTATTGAGTCGATCACGTTCTCGCCCAATAGCAAACTTATAGCATCAGTATCAAAAGACAGCACGATACGAATTTGGGCTACTGATACAGGTAATCTGCTACGGACACTTGAAGACTCTCTCAGCTCGGTCAATTCGATCGCATTTTCGCCTGATGGCAAGGTTTTGGCTTCGGGGCAGACCCGGGGAATACAGCTCTGGGATGTCGAAACAGGGAACCTGTTACAGATATTTAAGAGCAATAGCAGCTTCAACGTCGGCATTGTTAAATCGCTCGCGTTTTCGTCTGATGGCAAGCTTATAGCTTCTGCGTCCAGCGATAACACAGTACGGCTTTGGGCTACTAATACAGGCGACTTGCTACAAACGTATAGGGGGCATAACCGCTCGGTTGGATCGGTTGCGTTCTCGCCTAATAATAAGCTTATAGCTTCGGGATCATATGATAAGACAGTACGGCTTTGGGCTATTAATACAGACGATCTACTACAGACGCTCGAAGACCATAGCGGCTCTATTATGTCGGTCATAGTTTCACCTAATGGTAAACTTATAGCTTCTGTGTCCAGCGATAAAACAGTACGGCTTTGGGCTACTAACACAGGCGACTTATTACAAACGTTCGAAGGCCATTATCACAATGCCTATTCAGTTGCATTCTCGCCTAATAATAAGCTTATAGTTTCATCATCATCAGGCGATGTAATAGTACGGCTTTGGGATGTTAATACAGGCAACACAGCATCAAGTATGTTATCCTGTAACAGGCTCGTTGGCTCTGGACTTAGTACCAACAACTCATGGATAACAACTGACGGCGAAAACCTGTTATGGCTTCCGGTGGAATGCCGACCCATAGTAGGGGCTATATTCGGATCTGTTGTAGCAATTGGCAGTAGGTCAGGAAGGTTTTTGCTGCTGCATTTGGATAAGTCGAGGTCTTTCAACTATATGGATGAGACTGGGCCACCAGCCGTCAAACCTCGATGACGGACTCGACTGCTGATGAGACCCTTCAAGAGAGCAACGTTCGGCCAGCCAGCGCTCCTGAGCATGGTCTGATAATGTCGAGCCTAGCTAAAACTGCTGAGGCTATGGAAGACAAAACACACGCAAGAGGTTCTATTATCGAGTCACCAGACAAGACAAGCACAATGTGATAACGGTCTGTACTCGTAGGCTTGGAATAAGGGCTCAATTCAACCTATACTTCTCTCGGAGTCTATAGGGTCTATGATTTCTATTTCTATCTCTTAATGTAACGCTTCATCTTGTCCTGTTCTCCGTTCGAGTATAAGGATAGAGGCGTAGGGTACCACCATCGCGAGGGTACAAGGTTGTCAGATAGGATTTTCCAAGTTTTATAATCATGATCCTAGTGTGAAACAAAAATAAAGAACTTGTTTTGGGATTGATTGTGTGCGGTTATAGGTAGATGCATATTACCTATGAGTTGATAATTACGCCACTTTGGTGGCCATGTTGTATGTAGGTCATGAAGGAACTGACGGTTTGACTGTTACCTTTGTACTATGTACCTAGGTATATATCAAGGGTTGTGTTTGAACATACTACAGGTATTGTATTTTAGAATTCGGTACTCTGTACTAGATGTATGAAATTCTTTTACTTGTACAAGATCTTGAGGACCGTTTCGTTGCTGCATTTAGGAAACCCCCTATACACTTATACAAGATCCCGTTGAAGGTGGGTGAACGTCGGACCGGACAATCTACCCCGCCATCCCGTCATCCCACCCCCACTATCGGCAAGCAGCAAACTGTCAACGTTACCATACCTAGGTAGGTACTATACTGTAGGTACTCATCCACCTAAAACTACCTCAGGGTTGGTAATTAGTTAGTTTAGTTTAGTATGACATCATACTAAACTAAACTAATTGATCTTTATACTAATACTAAATTAGTATAAAAATTTTAGATTAATATTAAACTAAACTAATTTAGTATTAGTATACTAAACTAATACTAAATATTAAATTACCCCTGTTTACCCCCCTGTTTACCCCACTTACAGGGGTTATAGCGCACGGACCACCTATATTGCCACCTTACACTGCCCTGTGCTGCCCCATTTACAAGGTTATAGTGCACGGACCACCTATATTGCCACCTTACACTGCCCTGTGCTGCCTTGCACCTAGGACTAAGCCAACATTTTACCCCTTTACCCCACTGTATTTTAGTATACTAAATACTAATTTAGTATACTAAACTAAACTAAAAAAATCTTATACTAAACTAAACTAATACTAAAAAAAAAATTTCATATTAATACTAAACTATACTAATTTAGTATTAGTATACTAAACTAATACTAAATACTAGCATACTAATTACCAACCCTGAACTACCTAGTGCAGAGATACACCGCTAGACTGCTTAGATGCTATTAGGCATATCACTACAACATCCCGTCCCTTACCTACCTACTTACATACCTGACTTTGATCAATCCCAAGGTTACCTCAGCTGCGACATCCAAGCAATAGAAACTCTCGCCCACACCACAACCAACCACGCCCTTCTTGTCCAGCCTTTTCCCCTGATCGCCGCCACTTTATTCTCTGCACCGACGCGCGCCCAAACCGTCTATATTTGTGCAAGTACTATACTGTCCTCGCCCATAGATTGCAGCCACTTCACATAATCCTCTCCTGCCCGACCACCGATCACCGACCGACACGCCACACGCCACACACCACACACCAACACCAACACCACCAAAATGCTGAAAATATGGTCTATGGTAAGGAAGAGCACAAAATGTGCTGTGGTATGGTGTGGCTTCTGACGTGGTTTCTTGCAGAAAAAAGAGCAGCAAAAGCAGGAAAATGCTGATGCTGCAGGGGGGAAGAAAAAGAAGGTCACCGCCGCCCAACTCCGGGTACAAAAAGGTATGTCAGCACATATCGAGTCCTTTGCGCCGGCCCCTGACTTGAGACGGAGACGGTCTAACCATGAGTGTCGTTTCCCCTTCACAGATCTCTCAGAGCTGTCCCTAGGCACAACGATGAAGACGGACTTCCCGGACCCCGACGATATCCTAAACTTCATTCTCGAGATCAAACCTGACGAGGGCGTCTATACCGGCGGAAAATTCACCTTCACCTTCAACATGAGTTCAAACTACCCGCACGAGCCGCCGAAAGTGCGCTGTCAACAGAAGATCTACCACCCCAACATCGACCTCGAGGGCAAGGTGTGCCTCAACATCCTGCGCGAGGACTGGAAGCCTGTGCTTAACCTCAACGCCGTCATCGTCGGCATGCAGTTCCTGTTCCTCGAGCCGAACGCTTCCGACCCGCTCAACAAGGAGGCCGCCGACGACCTGCGCGCTAGTCGCGAGACATTCCGCAGAAATGTACGGGCTTCTATGGCTGGCGGGTCGATAAGGGGGACCACGTACGATAGTGTCATGATTGCTCACTCGAGGCGTTAATAACATGCATGGTTTCGGCGCCGCGCGGGTCGTAACATCTTAGTTTCTTCGTCCCGAGCCGAGCGGATCACATCGCATTTACATATACACAAGCGGCCGGACACCGTGCATCATCACTGAGGGCGCTGGGTGGGAGGAGCATGTGTCGTGAAACATGAGGAATGGGCGACCATGATTGATTCTATATCTAGATTTGACAGGCAGATTGGCGGTCCTCTATTCGGTTTGTTTCAACCATCACTGCATTGGCGTTCTTGGTATGCGAGCACATCATTCGCCTCGAGGGATGAGCTTGGCCCGATTCTATCATATTATTAGACTTGAAGCGCACTCTACTAGGGTTGGGAGTTACCATGGATTAAGACGGAAAGGCGGACGAAGGGACAAACGCACAGACTGACGGACGGGCTTCTGGTCATCCTTGCTCGACTGCAAACCACGAGGTAGGTAGAGCACATTATAACGCCCGTCGGTCGCGTAGGAGGGGCTACTCTATCATAGATAATGAGCACCAATACATACTATATGATCTTCATGACTTCATAAGCCAGCATCGTGCCTTAGTGGTCCAGCAAGTTATAGGCTAGGTCCACCCTTCCATTCATCTTGACTAGGGTCAACGTGGGCCGACTGGATGACGACGTTCGACTACATCCAAAAGGAGGATGTGTGATCTACCGAGACACAGCGGAAATTTATTTCAGTGGCCTCGGTAGAATTAAGGTTCAAAATACTGTACATTATACTACCTTAGGTATGCCTTGATAATCATTTCAAGCTACCAGAAGATAACTTGGGTATTGGATCCATGGATTGGACGGATACAAGTACTTACAGTAGGATGTGATAGTCGCTTATACTGCTTAAATGGGAAAACTGTCGAAAATAAAGAAGCTTCCCGGTGGGTCGGGGCTCCAAAGCTGATGGCCAACTGCAGCGCTTTAGGTACCTCTCATGATGTTAGATACTGCTGTTTTCTGGCCAAAAAGCTGGTAAAAATCGCTACAAGGTTGTACCAAGCTCCCAGGCTCTACTTTAGGTACCTATTGCAGCACACTGCCTACATACATACTTAGGTATTGCAGCACACTACATACTTAGTGCAGTGTCGTGTAAAGCTGGACCCCACCAATGGCGTCGCAATTTTCGACTCACCGCCGCCGAGATCGCTCGAGACCGTCCCAGCGCTCGTCCCCTTCTCGGAATCCTGTCTCCAACACACAAAAGCTCTGCCCGGCTCTTGATTTTCCCAAATCTTACTTCTGTATATCTCGATACCTTCGGACCCGGCTGACCTTCGCTGAGTAGCATATATTGCTGGACAATATCATACCTAGCAGTACCCAGTGCCCCTCGCCCCTCAATTGACTTCATCTGCCCCTCCCGTGACTTGTCGTCGACTCTCCTCTCATTTCTTTTCATCCCGTCAACATGGCTGCCAGAGGTTTTTCCAAAGCTCTCCGTAGCCAACTGGCTCGTCAATTGGTATCGCCCGCCGGTCAGAGACGTTCGTTCGTCGCGGCCTCCAACCTCGTCAGAGCTACCGCTGCCCAGGCCCGTCCTGCGGTGGCTGGTGTTGCCCAGCAGCAAGTCCGTGGTGTGAAGACTATTGACTTTGCTGGTACCCCCGAGGAGGTTTTCGGTAAGCCGCAGCCGCCAATTGATGAAATTAGCTACATTTTCCGGTCCGCGACTGACAATTGCGCCTCTAGAGCGTGCCGACTGGCCCAAGGAGAAGCTTTTGGTAAGTTTGTAGCCCGACATTACATCAGCAATGCTGGTTGGCGTGGGACTGTCTGGGCTTACCATATACATAGGACTACTTCAAGAACGACACCCTCGCCCTGATTGGCTATGGTTCCCAAGGCCATGGTCAGGGCCTGAACCTCCGCGACAACGGGTTAAACGTCATCATTGGCGTCCGAAAGAACGGCCAATCGTGGAAGGATGCGGTACAAGACGGTTGGGTTCCCGGCCAGAACCTTTTCGAGGTTGACGAGGCCATTGGAAAGGGTACTATCGTCATGAACCTCCTCAGTGATGCTGCTCAGAGCGAGACCTGGCCCGCCATCAAGCCCCAGCTGACCAAGGGCAAGGTATGTTGCACGGAAGATTACGTCGGACAAGCGGCATATGACTAAACAATCTTGCAGACTCTGTACTTCTCCCACGGCTTCTCCCCCGTCTTCAAGGATGTGACCAAGGTCGACGTCCCCAAGGACATTGATGTCATCCTCGTTGCTCCCAAGGGCTCTGGCCGAACTGTCCGTTCGCTCTTCCGTGAGGGCCGTGGTATCAACTCCTCTTATGCCGTCTACCAGGATGTCACTGGCAAGGCTGAGGAGAAGGCCCAGGCCCTCGGTGTTGCCGTCGGCAGTGGTTACCTTTACAAGACCACCTTCGAGAAGGAAGTGTACTCTGACTTATACGGCGAGCGTGGTTGCCTGATGGGCGGTATTCACGGTATGTTCCTTGCTCAGTACGAGGTCCTCCGTGAGCGTGGCCACAGCCCCAGCGAGGCATTCAACGAGACTGTTGAGGAGGCTACTCAGAGCTTGTACCCTCTGATTGGTGCCAATGGTATGGATTGGATGTACGAGGCCTGCTCTACCACCGCTCGCCGTGGGGCTATCGACTGGACTCCCCGGTTCAAGGATGCCCTGAAGCCTGTCTTCAACCAGCTATACGACTCTGTGATCGATGGCTCCGAGACCAAGCGATCGCTCGAGTACAACAGCCAGAAGGATTACCGACAGAAGTTCGAGGCCGAGATGGAAGAAATTCGAAACTTGGAGATCTGGAAGGCCGGCCGGGCCGTCAGGTAAGCATAAAACACGCGGCATTTCTATTTGCTGCAATGCTTTTGGCAACTATGAACCGTTACTGACTTGACTGCCACAGATCTCTGCGACCCGAGAACCAGAAATAAACGGAATAATGAAGTGAGCGGCGTTGGGACTGTTTTGGGTTGGGAACACAACATTGGCGGTGTATACTTGGATGGAAAGGTGTTTAAAAGATGACAAAACTTGTTTGTACTTGTATTCAGGATTCCCCCAGATATCATGATGGCTTGCGAGGACCAAAGGGATTAAGTCCAAAAGTTATGTCAAGCTAGCAATTGAATGTTATTCTATTCTTATCTTCACGCGCATCTTCCATTAGCGCTCATTGACCATCACACCAAGAATTTGGTATTCCCTGGAGTCGAAAAATAGTACACGTTCCGTTATCGGAACGGGGCAACGCTTTGATGATCCACTCACTAAGTGGACAGCATTTCCATGGCAGCTAGAGGCAAGCATTGTCTGTAAGTCGTAGGGCGTCGTATGCAGTAGATACTATAGTACAGAGCTAAGTCTCACCCAATGACTCCTTTCAAATAGGTGACTCGTCCCATCTCTCCTTGGTCTTGATGTGCTACAGTGATATATAAGTGCTTACAGTACCACATCTATTTCGAGGATTACTTCCACAACCCCGCAGAATCTTGGCGCGAGCAAGGGATATTGAGTTCGAGGGGGCCAGGACTGGAATACACCTATAGAAAGAGAGGGAAAAGAAGTGCCTAGAAATAGGGGAGAAAGAAGGAAACTGCGAATGCAAGATATAGAGAGAGGGAAGAAGAGATAGAGACGAATTTATAATGGCAGACCCCTCGACCTCACCCCCGCTAACGCGGGCCTCGGTCCTCGAAGCGCGCCAGTTAATCCAGAAGTTCGTGCATCACACACCCACGCTCACGAACGCTACTCTGGATAGACTTGCGTCGACGCCTCTAGGGCAGCGGGATGGAGAAAATAGAAAAGAGGTTGAGGACGGCAGGAAACCGGCAAACCCGAAGATACGCTTGTATTTCAAGTGTGAGAACTGGCAGCGCGTCGGCGCTTTTAAGATTCGCGGTGCCTTTCATGCTATCGAGAGGTTGAAGATGGAGCCTGGGTGGGAGGCGGGCGGTGGAAGGGAAAGGGGGGTTGTCACGCATAGTAGTGGTGAGTTTTCGTTATTTTCCGTTTCTTGCTAGTCGGGAGTGGCTATGGGTTAGAGGGATAGACATAATGGGGATAGGAGTTATGTATACAATAATTGGATATGAGAAACCAACTTGCCGTTCTGGTTGGATCAAGCTAATATGTTTCATAGGCAACCACGCGCAAGCCCTTGCGCTCGCGGCACGCACCAACGGGATACCGGCGCACATCGTCATGCCGTCCATCTCGGCCAAGCCCAAGATCGCGGCGACCAAGGGGTACGGCGCGAACGTGGTGTTTAGTGGTAGCACGAGTGTCGAGCGCGAGGCAGTCGTTGTGAAAGTCATAGAGCAGACGGGGGCGCGCCTCGTCCCGCCGTACGGTAAGCATTTTCGGAACTATTTCTTGTAGCAACTTTGAGGGCACGAGATTTCTATTTGGGTCAAGACAGAAGCTGGAAGCTTCTCAAACGCTCATAAATCACGTTCTGAACGGCGATAACTAACTCTGAGTATTGAAGACCACCCCGATATTGTTCTAGGCCAGGGAACCCTAGGGCTCGAGCTCCAGGAAGATGCCCGGGATATCATCGCAGCAGCGGCTGGGGCCGAGCCCTCTCCGCATCACGGCGCCGTACCAGCCGAGAGCGGCTTCAGGGCGCCTACCACGACACCTGCACTCCCCGAAAAAAAGAAGACGAACCCCGGCCTCGATGCGATCCTAGCCCCCTGCGGCGGCGGCGGCATGCTCTCGGGCGTGGCGCTCTCGTGCGAGGGGACCGGGATCCGTGTCTTCGGGTGCGAGCCATGGTTCGAGGGCGCCGACGACGCGAAGCGCGGATACGAGTCCGGGGAACGGGTCGAGGCAGTATCGACGCTCACGATAGCGGACGGGCTGCGCACTCCCGTGGGAAAGATCCCTTGGGGCATCATCTACGAGCGGCGGCTCGTCGCAGGGTTCTACAGCGTCAGCGAGGAGGAGATCGTTGCTGCTTTGAGACTTATCTACGAGCGTTTCAAGATGGTTGTCGAGCCTAGCTCTGCTGTACCCCTTGCTGTCGCGCTCTTCAATGAGGACTTTAGGAGCCTTGTTGAGCGCGAGGCGGGCGAGGATGGTTGGGATGTGGGTGTTGTGCTTAGTGGGGGGAATGTTAGTCTTGAGGCGCTGGGGACGCTGTTTGCGCCTAAGGAGGGCTAGGAGATGAGATTGTATTAGCCAGTAGGTATAATACGAGACGACATGGGTGAGCTGTGTTGTGTTTATCTATCTTTACTAGGCAAGCTTCATATCTCGTCTGGTAAGCTATAGAAGGTCTAAAAGAGGGGGTAGCCTGGAGCTTGTTGGAAGAATGGATATGTAGTCCTAATCTACCATCTAAATACGTTGAGTAATGATATTTCTCTCCTACGTCCCCCTTTGAGTTAGGTTGCCTTCGTCATGCTTTCTGCCCATATCGAAGCAGAATAGTTTCGCAAGTTCTTAATCCATCTGCTCATTCATCACCTTCCGCCATCTCTGACTATTGCGTCTTAGGAGAAATAGAGACAGACTAGCGATTATCCAAGCAATAAGCGCCACAGCAGTGGCCAGCCATCCAAAGCCGATGGCGTCGATCAGCGGCTGTCCGACAACAGCGCCCGTTGCGCTGAGGATGTTGCGCACGAAATTATTGAGGGCGACGCCGGAGCTCGCGCGCTTGGGCATGAACTCAGTGAGCATCGTAGTCGCCATGCTGAAGACGAGCATGCTGCCGACGCCGAAGAAGAAATTGGCCACACTGGGCACAGCCCAGTGCTGGTGCGTCTGTACGCTCCAGCCAAACCACACCAGCGCGCCTGGGTACAATGCCGACGACAGCCACGCGTTCTCGCGGACGCGGTCTTCCGGGTAGAAGATGAGGCGGCCGCGCTCGTCGTATCTCCCGGCCTTGCGCGCCTCGCGCTCCATGATGCGGTCCAGCCACGGCCCACCCAGCAGCGAGGCGAGGAAGTATCCCACCGAGCCGGGGAGATACAAGAGCCCGATGATCAGGGGCTGGAAGCCGTACGGCGGCGCCGAGAAGGCGGACTGGACTGTGACACTCGGAGTCAGCCATAGCCACTTTGAGCGTGATTTATGAGGGTTTCGGAAGCCTCTAGACATTGTCTTGGCCTCAAAAGGAAGGTTTGTGCCCTAAAAGTTGCCAAAACAAGAAGAAAATAACTCCGAGAATTACTCACTGCAGATGTTGAGGATGTACAAGGCGCCGAACGTGATAGCCGCGTACGACACGGTCAGCGCCACGGCCGGGAACCGGAGGAACTTGAGAATCGACAGCGGATCGAGGAACACGCGCTTGAACCACGCGCCCGCCATCTTCGTCCGGGCCTGTACGACCGAGCGCCGGGTCGAGACGCGCGAGAGCGTGTCGGCGGGAACGGAGACTAAGACCTGCTCTTGGCGCCTGCGCGGCAGCGTCTCTGGGACGCCGAATAGCACCAGCACGAATATTATCGCGCCGTAGACCGCGAGGAAATACATCGTGCTACGCCAGCCGAAGGCGTCAGTCAGCGCGCCTCCTATAATAGGCGCGAGGAGGGGCCCAGTGAGGGGGCCGAGATAGAAGATGCCCACTGCGACAATCAGAGTTCGTTAACGCCATCTAATGCCTGATTTGCGATGGTGGCATCGACTTCTCGACTCTCAACGGAAACCTCATGGTCTGAAATTCCCCCAAGACAAGAAGAAGAAGGAGATGATTTAGAGAACTACTCACTAGCGCGCCCGCGCTCCCGCGTCTCCCAGATGTCGGCGATGGTACCAGCGCCGACGGCCTGGACGGACGCCGCGGCGCCACCGGCCAGAATCCGGAACAGAATCAGCTGCCCGATATCTTGGCTCAGCCCGCTCGCCGCCGTGAACACGGCGTTCAGCGCAAACGAGACCAGGTAGATGCTCCGGCGGCCCAGCGTCTCCGAGAACGAGGACCACCACAGCGGGAAGATGGACATGGATAGCATGTACACCGCCACCGATAAGTTTACTACTGTTGCTGAGACTCGAAGGTCTGCAGCGATTTCTCCGAGGGATGCTAGGTGACGGTCGGTGTGTTAGGAGCGAATATTTTATGTTTGAGTGTGAAGCAGAGGTACTAAGATTAGGGATAAGAGGGGGGAGGGGGGGATAAGGGGGAAGAGACTCACGGTAAAATATCGAGGACCCCATCGGTGCCGCGCAGGCTGCGGCGGCGACGAATAGCGTCAACATCCATTTCACGCGATTGTTATAATGATAAGGCTTGTCGACCTCGGGAACAAACGACAGCCAAGGGAATAATCCTCTCCGGTGCTCCTTTGGGACGGGAGTTGCTTGTCTCCGGCGAACAGACGAAGCGGTGGACCGCACTGGACGGAGAGGGCCACCGTCCTCATCCTTCTCGGGTTTCTCGCCTCCGTGGGACGGGGGCGGGAAGGTAGGTGATGTGGGCTCATCTGCCGACCTCTTCTCCGCCGTTATCGTGTCCCCATCACTCGACCGTCTCCGCTGCTCCGACGATCGAGCGTTTGGAAATAGCTCTTCTAGCTTGGATGACTCGCTGGACATGCTGCCTCGGCCCTCATTCACTGAACACTACAGTAGAACCTGGAGATATAGTAGAAGCCAGAGATGGGAGTCGTGGAAACAGGGGATCGGTCTGGATATTTAGTAAAAATGTCCAGGACAACCGGTACCGGAAGGGGAAGATATAGCCCTCAAGGTTCTATGCGGCGTATGATATAGCTACTTCAGATGTTCGCAGACCATCGACGATGACCAATTAGTGTATGCCTCAGTGAATGAACATGTAGTCTGGTAATACCACTTGGGTCCAGCCCAGGATTGAAAATAATGATTTTATTATCTAAAACCACTTTGGTGTATGACGGTATTCCACTTTCCCTCTCCCACAAGACTCACACAATTCCACAGCATCTCCTACTTTCGGAGGCGGAAAAAAAAGAGAGAGATACATAAGCATTGTACAGTAGTTACCATGAACAAAAGACCCTGTCGAAAGTAGGCTTAGCCAGCGCGGAAATAACACGAAAATACCCTCGTCATTGTTTCCTTCTCGAAAAAGATGCAAGTGGAGCGGCGTATACTTTTTCATACGTTGAAGGAGAGCTCGACCCGTTCGCCTTGTGACTCTTTTGTGGGTAAGCAGGCCTTGGAGACATGTACGCGGACCCGGCCCTCCCCGGCCACACCTTGAGGCCTCGGCGTTATGTGGGTGAGGGGATCTAGCGCACGTTGCCCGGATGTTACCCCACAATCGCCAGATATCTCGTCTGGTGGGTATTATTCTTTGCTTGAGGGTTAATTACGTATATTCCTCGAGAACGTTCAGACTCATATCTTGTCATTCTGGCCCCGACTTCCACCTTCTCCCCTCCTCCCGCCTCTGTTTAACGGCATTTGGTTATGCTCTGCTTAGTCCGTTTCCACTACGGCAGTTAGCTACAGTTACCTAGTGTGCATATTCGCTCTTCGGCCTTACGAATTGCTTAGTTCACGTGACGCCAGTCTCAAAAGATTCGATGCATCGGCACCGTTGATGTAATCCATTATATAATGAACAGGGCTCTAAACTCGGGCGGGCCTATAAGGGCTTCTGTCTACTTACGCTTAGAAGGTGGGGGTCGATACCCAACCAGAAGATCGACCTGGAGGGAGGGGGGGAATATTAACCTAGATCCTTTAACGAACTTCGGGAAAAGTAACATGATTTAGAGGAATTTTAATTCCCTTTCTATAGACGTAGGAAGCACTTATGCGGCCATTCCTGACGTGGTCACCACCAATCTTACACCCTGCTGGTATTTGCGCAGGGCGTTGCTTTTGAGAAACCCATGTAACGCAGCCGATTTGTCTCGGAAGAGGGGGAATAGCCGTGCCAATGACGGAATCTTTCATTATCGTCCGTTTAATCGGAAGCTACGGAGATCTTGGCATAAGTTGACGGCTGGGGCACACGCTTCACGGCTCGGCGTTCGGTTCGGGATACTGCAAATGATCGAAATCCGATCAATTCATCTCACCTCATTTCTAGGCAGAATAATTCAAGTGTAATTTCGTGTCTACCTTGATGGCTCACTACAGGCCTCGTGCTACCCCAGAAGAAGCAGGCAATGCTAGGTAGTTCAGGTGACTGCTTTCGGACGATATGAAGGACGTCAACAAGGCCGACATGGAGACCAAGTACTAACCACCTTTATTTCTAACGAACCATTCGAGTTCGCAGCCTCCTGGAACGTGTAAATTTTTACATTTTACGGCACATATAACCTTCTTTCTACTTCATTTGAACGGCTTTAATCACGTTATATCATTAAATGCTCAAATATCATCGTCGCGTCTCAGACCTGTGGCTGTCCCCAGAGGATATGGTTGACCAGTGGCCAAAGCGGAAAACCACACACTAACATTCTACAACTTGATGAGTCACTTGACTTGAAGCTCTTAATACTTTTTCTGAGTCTTCATCGCACTATTCTGATAACCAGACTTTATCCGCGCCGTCGGGAAGACAACCGTTTGACCAAACCGCCGTACAACTACAAGTACTGCCCGTTATCAAAGCGATGTTCCGAAATGGAATCCATATTGGATGATGCGGTCCTCTGGTGGCTACCGGCCGGCCCCGACTGCGGCTTCTCCGTACTTCCTGTGCTCTGGGGCGAGATAAACGGCAAGGAAGGCGTTTCGCTCCCTCGCTGACTCCCGTCCGCACCGTAGTCGCTGGGCGGATAGTTCTCGAAGGGTGTGTGCTGGATCGAATCCATCCTGTTCACACCACCGTTGCCCGTCTCCGCTGAAAGCTCGACCTTGTATGCTGACTCGCCGTGGAGCTCGGGCTTGTGTCGGAGCCACCCGTACTGCGCGTTCTGCGAGTCGGGGCTGTACATAGGGGGCGGCGAGCGCTGCTGCATTGGTCCGCTTGGGTCATGGGCTGCGTCGGGAGAGAGCTCCGAGGGTGACTGTTGCGATTGATGTTGCTGCTGCTGCTCCTCCTGCTGCTCAGACCTCGTCTTTTTTCGTCGTAGGAACCAAAATATGAAAATTGTCGCTGCTATTAGTGGCACTCCAACACCGACACCGACACCGATGCCGGCTTTGGCCCCTGTTGAGAGCCCCCGGGATCCCGAACTATACGAGGATGCTGGCGCTGTCGGGAGCGCTGTTGGATTGAATGAGATCGTCCCGCCGGCTGTCGTTGGGAGGAGTGCAATTTGGTTTAATGTAGGCTGTCCGCTCGCCGGGTTCGAGATCAGGGCCGATGCAGCGTTGCAGGTGCAGTCTTCGTGCTTGATCATGACTTCGTCCTTATGATGGGCACACCCTGAGAATAAGTCGATGTCATCCCCATCACATCTCGCCAACGCCACCCATTGCTGGTCGGGATATCCTGCCTTATGCGGGCATTTTGATGACGAGTAGGTCGCATCCGTACATCCGGTAATGTATGTCACGGATGCTGTTGTTCTAGTCAGCTTCAATCAAGGTACATGTATTCGTAGCACGATGCATAGTCGTTTCAACCTACTATCATTATCGTAGCATACGTTCGTAGACAAGCAGAAGTCCCCTTGGAAACAGCAAGCCTGGGTCCCCGCGACGGCTGAATTGCCGCAAGGAATAAAACGCGGGTCAGATATCTGCCCTTCTCCGTAAAAGCATTCCCCAACCGAGATATAGAGATCAGCATCGCTCATGATGACTTTAGAATTCCTATCTTCTCTTTTCGTAGAATAAAAGGGGAGAAGGCAATATCTGGTAGAAGAGCATCTATAAACGGGAAGAAGAGATAAGGAGGGAAGAGGAGGGGACAAGGCGCTGTGGCAACTCTGCCATCATAATAGCTGGGCCTTACACATGAAGGCAAGGTGAGCCCATCAATGAGATGTATGGTAAGACGGTGACCTAAGAAGCTATTTGCTTACGCCGTATAACGCCGATATGTGTCGTTAGTCGAGTTCGCATTACCTATTTGCAGTGTGCCACGATTTCATTAGGAAAAGATCTCCTCCCGAAGGCACCCCCTCATGATGGGATGACAGGCAAAGTTGATCTGCATATGTTGGGCAACGATATCATTGGCTTAGAATAAGCTAGCTGGCAGCCACGGCCAAGCCTCCTCTGCAATCGAAGTGCGCAACTCCCGACATTTTATGTACTTCCTGAGCGAGAGATTGGCGGAATATCGAACCGCATAGCTTGGTGCTCTCGATGAGGCAATATTAAGACGGTGACAGTAACAATGATGTTGCAGATGGCGGTGATAGCAAGAACAGGGACGGCATATATAAGACACCTGGCCTAAAAAGAGATCCTAAGCCTGCAGCCTCTTGCTAATACCCGATCTCAGTAGTATTCCATGAAGGAATTAAATGCGGATAGTCACTGGATCACTCTGGTGCTTAGTATGGGCAAAGGGCGAGTGCCTCGGGCATAATCTCTAGATATGCTAGTTTTTAAGAACTTGACAGTATTCTGCAACAGGTTATATGTTCACAGCGAGAATCATCAACTGAATGACAAAGCGGGGAAATGCATCAGCCTTGCGAGAGTCAAGTACAATGTAGTATTTTGGAGAGGTATGCACGCTTGAGGGGTAACCTGGTACCAATACTAGACTCACGTCTTGCCTGCAGGTGATATCTTATACTGTATCGTTACGACTAGAGCTCGTCTGGCTGGTGCCTTTTAGCTGGCGTTGATAATACCCTGAAAATAGGATACTCGTCGCCTGTTTGGACGGGTATAAGATTAAATCGTACGTATGAATCAATATTCTCTGGCTCGAGGGTGACAAAAGCTAGCGCTGCGTTCTTCTGTCTCGTGCTGACGCGAAAGCTCCCGACTGGGAGGTGTACTTCTCTTTGGTATGGTTCAGTGGTCACCGTGACTTGAATTGCGCCCTCGTAATAAGCCCGTGCTGGAGATGCCGACGTGATCCTGAACGCTTCGACTGTCCCGCGATATTCATAGTCGAGAGTTTCAACAATGACGCCGGACTCCTTGAGACGCATGGCAAGGTCTGACCACGTTCGCGGAATCAAGTACGCTTCTGGGCGCGGTCTAGTCAGATTCGCAATCGTTGGTGTCGTGCTGAGCCAATTAGTAGGGAGTTGTACCAAACTGCCATTTTTCACGTCAATGAACGAAACAAAGCGGCTTGTGGCATTCTGATAGTCGGTAATGATAATGTCATCATTGCTAGTAATGAACTCCCCGATCGCATTTTCAACCTATACTGGGTAAGTAGGTATCGTACACAGTCACGGCCGAGCAGACACTTACCCTAGAATGAACCTCATCGAAGTTCTCGAGGGCAATATCAAGAATAGCAGATACCATCGTTAACGCTGTTGATACACGCCGCTGGAAGTGTTGATCGGCGAGGCGAATGCCACGGACTTCGTTAAGAATGGCCATAGACTGCATTAGGCCATAGCTATTACGGCCTGCTTTCGCATCACTTCCAGCCTCTGCGAGTGTGATCCCAGGAGCATTGCTGGATGCCGCAGTAAAATATGACTCCCATCGAAAACCAGCGGCTTCAAGTCGCTTCGCAATACCAGGCGCAAAAAGGGTCTCGGAGATATTCCGAATGTCCTTATGTGTGTTCAGATTCTTGCCAGGGGCGATCAGCGCATCCACTGTAATAATCAGTAGATGATATAGTAGGAATGAAATTCTGAACTTTCTTACTGCCGTGCTTATAGTGACCATCTATTAGCCGAGTCCCTGTGAATTCGTGCATATCAACTGTGATGTGGGGTGAGAATGAGCTTAACAGCTGTTTGATGCCGCGGGACTGATGCCGAGCGAGCTTCGTGTGCTCGCGGTTGGGGTCTAGGTTTGAAGCCAAGTCGCGTTGAAAATACGACACGCCATCAGGGTTGTATCGAGGGAACAGGATGATGTCCATCTTCTTGAGAAGTGACTTTGTCCAGGTTTCGTTGGCATCTAACTTCCCAAGCAAAGCCAATACGGCCTGATCTCCAGCCGGCTCATTGCCATGTACTCCTCCTTGAATCCATACGCGAAGCTTTTTGTCCTGCCTATTAGACAGTGCCTGCGAGACTTCCGATAAGTATACATGAGGGAATGAACGTCCTTCTTCAGAAGTAAAGTTGGCTTGGCGGTAGTCAATCCAGTCGTTTCTATCGGAAATTGATTGTAGAAATTTGTCTGACCGGTCCTAGTAAGCTAGTGTCTTCAAGCCGTAAAATGCATTCACACACCGAGTGTTGTATCATCAGTTGGCCCGTCTGTGCCATTGCTGAAGCCATCAAGCACAGTTTGCGGGGTTAGGAAAGCTGGAGAGAGGAGCACGTCATCGGTATCCGGGAAATGGGCGGCAACAAGGTCCTCATCTTTCTCGACAGGAGAATGATTCTCTCCATACTGACTCGCGCTGACTTGCAGGAGCCAGGCTTGAAACAGCGGAAGAATGGCCAACCCAGAGACATTTCGAAGCATCATGGCGACGAGTCATGCTTCTCAAGTTCAGTCGCCCGTTTCGAAGTGTGAGCTGCATGACCAAGTAAACAAACCTCCCACTGTGGCTTGGAAATACGCAACATTGCACGCTAATTGGCTCATGTGGCGGTGCTTTAC
The DNA here is from genome assembly GCA_022495065.1 of Xylaria telfairii. Classification (NCBI taxonomy): domain Eukaryota; kingdom Fungi; phylum Ascomycota; class Sordariomycetes; order Xylariales; family Xylariaceae; genus Xylaria; species Xylaria telfairii. Next base: position 77,908 of record MU383927.1, read on the forward strand.
CAACGACGATAAGTAGGTTATTTGGAGAGGGCTTTCGATCGCATTCGAGCCATACCACCTACCCCAATTTGTTGTTGGTGCATTTATAAGTTGTATCTGGATACATCTCCGGCGACCAAAAAGTCAACTCCCCGGGAAAGGAAAGAATTGGAGAAAGACGACGCCTCCCCCGGACAGGCTTGAACTGTACGACGCCTCCCCCGGACAGGCTTGAACTGTCAACCTCTCGATCATCTGTTAATAACAGTCGAACGCGCTAGCCAATTGCGCCACGGAGGATATTCGATTGGTGTCTTGGTGAGAGAGCGCATCCCTAGGGGCCCTACTTATAGCGGCAAGCCAGAATAGGATGTCAATTAATGAAAATGGCCGTGTTCGATTGCAATACGGCTGCAGGCTGCAAAGACCGTCTAATTCAACCATGATTCCAGGAATACGCAGACCTGTTGCGCTAAGAACTACCTAGGTATGTTAGTTTGGTTGCGATGGAGGTTTGGTGTTTAGCATCTTCTTCGTTGGTTTTAATAGCAGCGAGGTTCGGAGCTACAGAAGACCACTACTCCTGCCTTTTTTTCTTTTGACTCAGGCCGGCTCCGGTCGCCGCCCGACATCTACACCAGCATACAACAAGAGTTCCCTATCGTTGTAACCCCGATTGCTGGCTCAACGTTCGAGTTTTATTTGCGGGGACAGTAAAATGTCGCTGACCAGCGCATCGCCCACAGACGCCGCGAAAGAGGCCAAAGACGCATCCCATATTCTGGCTACTCTACCTACAGCTGCGAGAAACGATGCATTGACAGCCATCCATGGCGCGCTCTCCGAGGCAAGGGACGACATCCTTGCTGCCAATGCGCGAGACCTTGAGGCTGCGCGCCAGGCTGCTAAGAATGGCCAATTGAGTCAGAGCTTGGTGGCGAGGTTGGACCTGGGGAAAAAGGGCAAGTGGGAGGATATGCTGAAGGGGATTCTGGATGTGCGGGAGCTTGAAGACCCAGGTGCGTCTCATCTGGACATTCTATCCATTAGTGTTTCGAGCTAATTGCTCCGTAGTTGGTAAAATAACCCTGAGAACCAAGCTCGACGATGGCTTGGAATTGACACGGGTTACGTGCCCGATCGGCGTGCTGCTCATCATCTTTGAAGCCCGCCCTGAGGTCATCGCCAACATCGCATCTCTTGCCGTGAAGTCGGGGAATGCGGCGATATTGAAAGGTAACAGCAGCCCACATTGTTATGTCTGTTTAGACGCGGACTCGCTAACTGGAAAATAGGAGGAAAGGAGTCAACCGAGTCATTTATCGCCATCTCCAAAGTCATCTCTACGGCGTTAGAGAAGACCCAGGTTCCTAACAACGCTATCCAGTTGGTCACTACAAGAGATGTCATTCCTCAATTATTGGATCTAGATCAGTTTATTGACCTTGTTATCCCGCGAGGGTCAAACGAACTGGTCCGCTACATCAAGTCCAATACCAAGATCCCAGTCCTAGGACATGCAGACGGCCTTTGTTCTATGTTCCTCGAGGAGTCCGCGGATCCCAAAATGGCTGCCGAGGTGATCGTCGACTCAAAAACGAGCTATCCGGCAGCATGCAACAGCTTAGAAACCCTTCTCGTCCAGCAGTCTGCGATTGAAAGCCATCTTCCTACTGTAGCCGACGCCTTGATCGCGAAGGGAGTAGTACTTCGATGCGACAAGGCGACAAAAAAATCGCTAGCTAGCAACCTGTCGACAGAGTCATCAGCCAAACTAGAAGAAGCGACAGATGCAGACTTCGACACGGAATTCCTTAGCCTGACCCTGGCTGTCAAGGCTGTGGCGGGCATCGACGAGGCAATCGCACACATCAACACCCACGGATCCAAGCACACAGACGCGATTCTGACGTCGTCCTCAGAACTCGCAGAGAAGTTCATGTCGAGCATAGATGCGGCAGGTGTTTATTGGAATGCATCAACGCGCTTTGCTGATGGAATGCGATATGGCTTCGGTACCGAGGTCGGCATCAGCACCAATAAGATCCACTCCAGAGGTCCCGTAGGCTTGGAGGGCTTGATGATATACAAGTATAAGATACGAGGCCAGGGCCATGTCACGGCGGTGTACGGAGAGGGCGAGGGAAAGAAGAGTTTTAAACACGAGATATTACCGTTATAAGATGGGCTTCGATATTTATAGTCGTTGTAGAAGGCTAAAAGAAACAAGGTGAAGCTTATACCGATGCTCATAATAGTTGAATTCACGGCAAACCTAGTAGAGTCGACGCGCTGCCTTCGCTACTCTGAACATCTGGGTATGGGCCCGGATGGGGTCATGCGTGCGGAATACGATGGCTACTCGCCGTACTGGTTCTATCTAATTTGAAAGGCATGTTATGAGGATGGGACTAAAGACGTCAGCAGCCAAAAATATCATACAAGCAACAGTGCACGGAACGCTCGTTTATGCGTTTTAAACGCCCTGTGTCTATTTTATCTTCCCTTGTTAAAATTTTAAGTATCGCGCCCACGCCATAGCTAGGTACGACGCCGATATGCTCATATCTTAGGTCAAAGGGCACCACCTGTCTATCAGGCTCGCGTATCACAAGCAAGTCCACAATCTACCCACGATTCACCCACATCAACGTCTCCCCCAACACATGAAGTGTATTGGATATTCGCAGCAGGTTGCCATTTGATATTTCACGAACATGGTCTTGAAATCTACTCGTCGGCATGCGCCCATACCGATATATAATCCTGAACTCGGCCATCTTCTGTCCCACTAGCATGTGTGCGTTTAGGCTTAAGATGCACTAACCTCTTGAGACCACCAGGCGCCACTTGTGCCGTCTTCTCTGCGATAACACCACCGTGCTCGTCCGTCTGCGGTTGAGAATCGGGGTTGGAGAGGTACCCAAGATATTCCGCCGGAGGGGCGGCCCACGGCGGACCGGGCTCGCTCGGTTTCTTCTCCGAGGGAAACTCCAAACAGACCAGCCTGCCGCCAGGGCTAAGCGACGACTTCATTTTCGATGCCCAGGCCGGGCGCATAGGTGGTGGTAAGGCACAGAAGAACTATCAACGGCGCCAGTTGTCAAATGCTAAGAAACGTTTGTAGAACTAGATTATCGTCCGCTTACCGTATAGTCAAAAATAAGGTCAAACGGCATCTGGACGTCCTTCCACTCCTTAGCAAAGAAGTCCTGGCAGATCCAAGTAATAGTGCCTCGTTTGCTCCCCTCTGTTGCGTACAATGGTCCTTCTTTTAGTACCCTTTCGACATTCTCCTTCGCCGCTTCAAGAGCTTGAGAGGAGACGTCCAAGCCATAAACGTCGTATCCGAAAGAACTGAGAAGTAAGACGTCGTGGCCTCTACCGCAACCAGGAACAAGAGCGGTCTTGGGGGAACCCTCGGTCGGCAAAGGGATCACTCCATTTGGGTTCTCTGTGAGTAGGTCGTAGAGTGCCATGCTGGGTCCTCCTCGATCCCAGGGGGTGAATTTGTCCTCCCAACATTTGTCCCATTGAGTAGAATGCTCTTGCGGAGGAATATCCCCAAAAAGTTTCGGTAGCCTAGGCTGCTCGTTCAGACTCGCCATTGTTGCTTTCGGCGAAGTCTTACAGCCTGGCTAGAACTTGATGAGAATGAGAAGGCGTTAATAAGCTGGGGGCGATCGGATTCATTCCAGTTGGCCGTTTATACTAAGACGATAGCGGCTAGGGTGCTGAAGCTAAGCCTTAGCGGAGGTGGCTTCGGCTCTATCCCCGCGTTACCTAACCCATTAACATAAGAGCTTTTCGGGCCATTTACAGCTGCATCCCGCTAAGTGCGTAGGTACTGCAGGTAGCCGCCTTCGTTGGAAAACTTCATCTCTATACCTCCGCTCCGTGTGTTTCTTACTCCAAGCTGTCCTCGCCCTCTGTTTTGTCTACTAATAATAAGCTATACATGGAATTAAAGGAGTGGACTACCGAATGAGCTGTGATCTCTGTTACCGCATCGAGGGCAACATCAATATGGCCAATTCTTCATTAACAGTCGCATGTTTTCTTTCTATTCAGGTCACATTCGAGGGAAGTAAATGCTAACTTGCGAATTCCCCTTGTCCTGGGCAATCGTGGAATTTGGCATTGATATCACTACCTACTCAAGGATCCAGTTTTCCTCACTTCCCATCTTCTCGGATTCGCATCAAGCACTGCTACATCGTTTGCCGTAGTGAAGCACGGCAGGCAAGACGAGATGGGTGGAAAGGCACCACGTGAGGCTTGAATTATAACCGCTCTATCACTTGCGTGCTAGCGCAAGGAGCAGATGCTTCTAACTATCTAATTGTCTACTGTCGAGGGATCGGCGGCCTGGATTTTGTCAACGACCGCAGTGCCCTGGTCAGCCGGGTCTTGCGAGGCTCCCGCAATCGCGTCCAGAGCAGCAGGGAGGTCTGCGATGTTTTGCTCGATTTGCTTAAAGACGGCGTCCAGCTGCTGTATTGTCTCGATTGTCGTGGGATCGTTCTCGCTGGGTGTGACGTCTGTTTGCTGCACCGCGAAGCATCCGCCAAAGTTGTTTGCGTTTCGGCAACGTACCGTACATACGTTACCAGCAGATGCTAATCAAGACCATGTGGTTAACACTCGTTCAGTTCGACCAGAGATACAGGGTTAGGCTGTGGCCGCGAAGTAAAAGGGAGGATAAAGTCAAAAAGCCATACATCCCGTACACGCCAAATCATTTGGCAACGCCACTCTGAGGGTAATGACCCCATTCTTGTTCGCCTCGGCTTCTTTGACATCAAGCTTCGTCTGGCCACTGACACCGATCGAGTTGCCCGTCTGATCCATGTCGCACGTAAATGGACCTGCTCCCGTTTCGTTGACCTGCTGGATGAGCACCGCGACTCGACTGCCGGCTGTTGCTTGTGTGACGTTGCCATCCGCAAGAGCGTTCTCTGTCTGCTCACCGATGTCGATATTTCCTGCCAACAGCGTTCGTCCACATTCGTTGACTACGTTGGTAGAGATTTCGACATCTGAGATGAAATTGGCATCATCCGAAGCACTGGAGTCGACTACGAAAGACGTCAATATTGTGTATCTACGATTCACATAGTGATCGACTGGATTTCCGTGTGAGCTACGGCTGGATCGGCGCATACCTTGCAGTCCTCGGCTTATTGCTGATCCTTTCGCCCCCCGAGCGGCCAAAAGCACGGCTTGTCCATGGGCAATTGCCAATAGGGCCGAGGTGACAATAGCTTGGTTAAGACGCATCGTGACGGAAATAAATGTAAATAGAATATTAAAAAAAGGATTATCTACTGAGAACTGAATCAGGCCGGCTGATGATGAGTCAATCAAAAAGAGTGCGAAGGAGAATGGGAGATAGAATATGGGAAAAGAGAGACTGGGTGCTTTACTTGCAGTCTTCCCTATAAACTCCAAAAATCGCCGCAGCGTCCGCAGCGTCACCAGCGCTTAAGACGTGATCCCACATTTGTCGGCGCTGTGTTGCAAGTTGGTGGACTCGGGTGGAGTTGACCCCCTAAATAGTCCCTGAAACGGCTATAACCAGGTCAAGGTGCTCTGCCGCCCCATGCCGTTGAAACGACAAGCGACACGGGCGTGACATCTTGGCGCCGAGTATTTGGCCATCCGCTCTGACGTATCGTCCCATAGAGGAACTTGATGAAACTGCCTCTTGGTTACAATGTTTTAAGAATGTCAAAGTACTACCATATATGTGCGTTATTCGATTTGAGCGAGAGCCGTGTTCCCACTTCTAGAATGCCATGTTAAGATGGCAGCTATTATCCTAGGTTAGAATATAACCTTGTCAACACGTTGGAGCATATGTCGTTTCGGACGATTAGCTTCCCTTCAACTTTATCCAGTTATCCAGCACTGGTCAAGCCATCTGCTATTGGTTCTGGGTGATAACTAATCGTGTTGTTATGCAAAGTTGCTAGTTTGAATGATGCTCCTTATGTTCCGATATTTCCCTCGCGTTCTTTAAACACAGGTTTCCGCAGATATTATACATACTATAGGTTCATAGTATCTGCCGAGGATAACGTACAAAAACAGGGATAAGGCATCTAATGCCGATACACGTAGCTTCGGATGACATGGGAGAGTCCCCGGAGGCCTTAATTCTTACACCAACTTGAGACTGAGTTGGGTCCTACATATGTTAGTTATACGAGTGCAAGACTCTGTTCGAGGCACCAGCGTCTAAATAAGCTTATCTATACCCGTGTTTATTTGATTCTCTATTGTAGGTATACCGAGACGATTATCTGAGACCGAATCTGGGACCGAAATAGTATAGAAGCACAGCTATTCCACCCAAATAAGGGCCAGGGCCTTCAATAGGTAGGTATGCTCCCATGGCTCCATAGAAAGTTATTGCAGTTTGGATACCTACATTTCCAAACCCTTGTCATATTTATATCTTCATTGGACGTCATTCCAGACCAGCTTAGGGCTAGTGCCAAACCTTGATAGAATTACTCGCCTTTGAGGATTTTCGCCTATGAAAAGATTTCGCACATTTTATAGGGGAGCTTTGGCGATAGCCACAATAGAATGAGACCAAACGAGGGTGATATGTCGACAGAGCCAGGTCCTCTAGGAACGATTTCTATCAAGCAAATAACGTCATCCAAGTTGTGTAGCTTTTATTCACATTTTTGCTTTCCTCTTTCAAGCCCTACGATATACCACAATGCAAGAAACAAGCCAAACCTCGGAATAATATAATATTAGAGATGAGAATCGCGACTATTATTTGATTTCAAGGATTCATTCGGCAGAAGGGGGAAAATAAAGCGCGGAGAAAGAAATAATAAAAGAAAAGAAAATGGAAAAGTTAATGGCCAACGAGGGAATCGAACCCCCGCGCCTAACGATATAGAGTATAGATATAGAGTATTAATACTAACGCTGTATCGCTATGTCGCTATATCGCTGTGTCGCTATATCGCTAGGCCATACCAACTCGGCCACTGGTCTCTAAGGTTAAAATATCTTATATAGTACCCAACGAGAGATGGCCGAGAACCTTAATCCGCGGCTGCAGTACAAGACGCGTCAGAGGATAGACAAAGGTTTCAAGCACGTGATGTAGTCGAGCGGAGACAAGTTATGTAGTGACTCCTCGAGAGAAAATACACAACATAAAGCGTGATTGCTGTAAGCAGATCAGAAAAGAATGCAACATAATCACTAAGAACTACTTGACCTTCCTACTGCCTGCGTTGGATGAATAGAGGAATTTATAGACAGAAAGCTATCATTAAATTGGTGAAATGTATATGATTATACCATAACAGTCTTTCCGCATATGAGGCTCTTGACTTACTATGTAAACAGACTGCTGCCTATTGGCGCAGGCAGGCTGTCTGATGTAAGCACATCTTCCGATTCCCCGCCTTCAAGTATATGAGTCCTAAAGTTGCCTAATTACGCCTACCTAGTCGCGAGCTACAGGATTGAGTGCTCCAGAGCCGCTTCTTTGGACTTTTTTTTGGGGGGGTATCCGTCGCTCCGACTATTTAGTTTAAAAGAATAGGCGGGCGTAAGATCGGGACTTTCTCCATGTAATCAGGTAGTCAGATCGTCAGATGTCAGAGAGCTGATTCGTTTAATGTGTAAGTATGAACCCCGCCTCTGTTGCGGTGGGTTGCAACGCATCCTTTTCGGTGTCGGGTCTCGGACATGGCCGCCCAACATATGAATTAAACGTTGACCCTCATTTTCATGAGATCAAATCTAATCTTTCATTCAATAGTCCGCCTATTCCCTCTGGTCGAAAGCTCCCGTGACAATGTCTAGCTCGACGCAGGCGGCTTCGCCTAAGCCCGAATACCAACATTTTGTTCCACAGTTTATATTAAGGAACTTCGCCCACAAATACACGGGCCCTCAACGTTCAAAGAAGGGAAATAAGAAAAAGAAAGCAGACTCGCTTTTTCGCGGCGAACTCGTCGTTAATAATGTCAATCTCAGAGCAGAGCCCGTCGCCATAGAAGAAACCAAAGTTAGCCGAATCCTTGGGAAGTAGTAAGCAATCTTCGGGGCCATTTTTCTTCTTCTTTGGGCAACTTTCAGAGCATAAGACTTGCTTTCTGGGCCAATATTATGTCTAGGAGTTTCCTAAACCCTGATAAAGCACGTGTGAAGTAACAGTAACTAACCCCGAGTTCTCTAGTGACATGTACCAAGACACATCCCAGCCTACAGGGCAGCAGAGGCATATCGAAACCATGTTCGGCAAGTTGGAGAGTCATGTCAGTACCAGTGAGTAGTAATATGAATTATCTATAGCCTATTACTCTATCACTCAGAAGCGTGAGCCATCACGCTTGCGGCTCGCATACCTCTTCTAGGGGTTTGCATTGCATAGAAGGGTAGGTACTAACGACTACTATTGTAGTCTTCCGCAAGATTGTCAAGGCCTTTGAATCTGGCGACCCAAATGTATGGGTGACACGTGAAGAGCGGAACTCTATCCGCAAGTTCCTTTTCATTCTCAAATATCGCGGTTCAACCTTCTATCGGCGATTCCATCATGAAACCTCAGACATGTACGAAGCCAATGACAAATCGAGGCTGCAAAAGTACATGGAGGAGAATGATTTCAAGCGACCGGTCGACGTCTGGTTTCACGGCCTCAAAACGATTCTGAATTTGAAGATGGACACCGAAAACTGGAAGCAGGAATTGGCTGGCAGCATGTACCCAGACGACGCCATGTGGTTCATCATGCATTCGGAGATGATGTACCTGGCTATATGCACGCCATCTGAACCGGGTGCCGAGTTCATACTAACAGACAATAGCTACAATGTGTTTGAAGGACCAAACACATTTACGAAGAACCCAGCTACCGGTGAATTCCAAGATTCTGGATGGACAAGTTTTCACGAATTCGCTCCCCTATCTCCAAGGTTGATGATAATTTTACGGAGCAACCTACTTCCTGTGCCTGAAGAGGATAGCAATCCAGAAATAAAGGCGGAGAGAGAAAGATGGCTCAAGGGGGCAGTCGATGATTGGTACCAGGTCAGCGTGCAATCAAATCTAGCTGACCTACCTATACACAAAGCACGCAACAACTACAGCCAAGTAGTGAACGACCGTACCCAACTGCTACCAGGAGAAGATGGAACCCGGCTGAAGAAGAGTCACAAGTTCTCCTTCCCATTCTTCCCCATCGACATAGAGCACGTGAACAAAATCAATCATATCCTATTTGACAATACATACAGGTGCGCAAACATCGTCTTCGGTTCGAAGGACAGTTTCTTCAAGACCCTAGAGTGGTACATGACCTGCACTGCCGATTTCGGGAAGAAGATCATAGGCGATTCTCTCGAAGAGCGACGCAAGGTTCTCATGAATCTTGCTGCTCTCATGAAGTCTCTAGGATCGACACAAGAACCAGTGTGGACCGAGGACACAGATCCAACCAAGCCGAACTTTGACCAGATGAGCGCTATAGAACGTTCCTTGCGAAAAGGATTGGCAGATTGGATGCTCTTGAACAAAAAGGAGATAGAGGAGAGTCCCATACGGCCTCGAGGGATGAAATTTGCCTATATGGCTCTCGGTAAGGCTGGCAGACATATTTCCTATGAGTTGCTAGGACACTCTAACGAGTGAATCGTTCACAGGGGGGTCTGATCAAACGTTACTAGAAGACGGTATAAACGCCCAACATATGTTGAAGCGACGAATCAAGATAGATGTCAGGTCTCAAGGTCTACCGGAGGCTGCTCGAGTCGAAGCTCGTGAACGACTCATTGAACAATACCTCACCTATCCTTCAACGGTAGTGCTTTTCTTTGTGAAACAGGTAAGAATAATGGTTCTCTCGCATGGTAATGAAAGGTACCTTCAGAGAGCAAGGGAGGATGCTCAGTCGCAGCCTGAGGGCCCCGAAGACATCATTGCACAGGGTAAGTTTGTATTGTATCCCCGACCGTCCAGCTAATTTGGTGATCTATTTATCAATTCCCGCATTCCAAGATATTACCTCATGTGGTAATAGACTAGCATCGAACAATATCTCTGAATTATGGCTGACCCAGATAGCCCTGCATGATATGATGACGACCGAGAAGATCAATCGACTTATGTATACGACGGTAATGAACGACATTGATCGTGAGAAACATCCGATTCCCGAGCATGAGCTCTGGATGACTCCGACTCAAAGCCTAGAAGGGGCGCTCCGGCTAGGAATGATCGGGAAATATGTGTTTGGTGTTCCCGGTAGGTATCCTCACACTTAGTTCTCGAGAGATGCTAACCAAGAGCAGGCCTACTGAAGGAATGTGGTAAGATACTTGTTACTTATTGTTAGATGACTTATACTCACCAGTTCGTGAAAAGGAATTCCCGAGATCGAGATGCTTGCTTTGAGTCAAGAGGCGACCATCCGACAACACGGTGTCAGCAGGATTAGGGGACTTCCCTATCCCTTCATCGACGATGACGAGAAGATAGAACTTTTGACAAGAGTTATGGTTAAACCCAAGTTCCGGGAAGCCCTTGCTAGCAAAGTAGAGGCTGGCCTGCTACAAGACCTGGAGAAGGTTGTGTTCAAGATGTCCTATCCTACCCCGCCGCTCAAACCCCCCATCTAATATCTCCTTTCGTCGGACTGGGTCTAAGTGGAAATATCAGAGCTATGAAGTTCTAATTTGTTACGATAATGGTGTCAGGCCTTCTTCAACAGAGCTAGGGGCGAACAGTTATTGATTTTTACTCGAAATTGCAACATTCCAGGCTAGGACAACAGAACAACCAGAGGCGGTTTTTTACAAGCTAATAAAGCTATGCAATGAATGCGATGAATTAATTCTGCCAATTGGACCGTAAAGTTTGAGAAATATACCTCTAACCGTAGTGTGCCATAGCACGGCTCATCCTGTCTTCGCAGCCCCATGGGCCTCCAGCTGAGACCATCTCGCGAACCCGTTGTATTCAAAACACCCAATACAGAGAAAAAGAAAAAGCAATGGCTTCATGTGAAACCCAATAGGCAGTGAATCTCTCCCTCGCAAAGGGGAGCAAACAGTATACATATAGTGTGAGGCTAGATAGATCCACACAGCTAAACTTACCTCGGCTCACTGGTTATGTACCAACTCTATGTCGAACAGGAAGGATTCGGCGATGAAGAACTCGACCTGTATAGTAAACATTAAAACACCCAGATTTGCGAATGAGAGCTACCTATCAATCGATCATCTCTAGGATTTACAGAGTGCGGATTACAAGATGGAGGTCAGCAGTCTGTTTGACGTGAAAGTAAGCCATCATATCCGAACGAGTCCCCTGGCCCATTCATACTACATCAACAACAAAAGCCTCTGAACCACAGCATGGCTGGCTAATGACCTAACACAGGGAAAAGTCGCCCTAGTGACAGGAGGTAAGACATCTTGGCACCACACACACACTCTACCGTCACGCGCATCTGACACCTACCAGGCGCCCGAGGTATAGGGCGGATGATATCAGAGGGCTTCGTAGCCAACGGGGCCAAAGTCTACATCGCGTCGCGGGACGCGAAGGCGTGCGAAGCGGCAGCAGCGGAGCTGACGGCGCGGGGCCCGGGGTCGTGCGTCGCGATCCCCGCGGACCTGCTGAAGCTGTCCGAGTGCGAGCGCCTGGCGTCGGAGCTGCGCGCCCGCGAGGGCAAGCTCCACGTGCTCGTCAACAACAGCGGAGTGACCTGGGGCGCGCCGCTCGACTCGTTCCCCGACGCCCAGTGGTCGCGCGTGCTGACGCTCAACCTGCAGCGCGCCTTCACGCTGACGCAGCTGCTGCTGCCGCTCCTCGAGGCCGCCGGCGCCGAGAAGGGGAGCGGGGAGAATCCCGCCGCCGTCATCAACATCGGCTCCGTCAACGGGCTGAGCGTGCCCAATGTCGAGGTTGGTGGCTCTCGATATACATACATACCTGGACACGTGACCCGAGGGCGTGTGATCTTGAGTAGATGAAACTGACCGCCTCGTAGAATTACAGCTACAGCGCCTCCAAGGCAGGCTTGCATCATCTCACGCGCCACCTGTCGCAAGTCCTTGGCCCGCGGGGCATCACGGTGAACGCGTTGGTACGCATTCCAGGTCTCCAGCCCTTGCACTTCCGCGTTCACGCGAGTCTCGGCGTATTCCCAAAACCTGTATAGCTGTGACCGTTACTGACCCCGGATTTTCGCCTAGGCTTGTGGTCCATTCGACACTAAAATGATGGCATTCTCGATGAAGCATTTCCGGGAGGCCATCGAAGACGGGAACCCGATGAAGCGTCACGGCCGACCCGGTGACGTTGCTGGTGCTTGCATTTTCCTCGCCAGTCGCGCTGGGTAAGTGTTTTCACCTCTGTCTATCTACATTAACTGAATTTGTCTCTTCTTTCTAAAATCTTACATTTGTGGTCATGAGCTAATACGCTCTTAGGTCGTTCGTTAATGGGGCTACTATCAATGTTGATGGGGGTACTCATCTAACGGCTAAATTATAAGCTAATAGGAGACTTGCTCTCTGCATTTGCCTATTAAGGGAATATTAAAAGTACAATAATTGGAATAGTGCGACAATAGATTCCAATAGGAGCTAGGTGAGCGAGATCAACTAACGGAGTATCCAACACTTCATATTAGACATCTGAAGGTTACCGGCTTGTTCCGTTGGAAGCTAGCAAGCTGCGGTGTCAGTTTACATTTCAATGATACCTATTATAATTCATAGAGAACCGGTCACGAGTAGTCGTTGAATCCAATAGGATCTGTCGGATCTAGTATTTCACAAACCGAGTCGAAGCACATTTATTTCTCCGCCGCTAAATCATGTACTAGGCCCCCAACACGTGTGAAATATTCTATTCCGATGGTCAACTAGACGGGGATACTCATTCAAAATTTCGTTCAGTCGCCGATTTTTCCAAGCTAGGCCTTCATGTAGGATGAGGTGGGTATAGGAGAACACTGTCGCATCGAACAGTGCTGGGACTTCGCTTCCGAAGAACCATTTCTCGTCACCCAAAACGACATCTAGAGCGCCGAATGCCTCTTTGGCGTCCTTATATAGAGCCGTCGGATGAATAGCGTCCCTACCCGTGGATCTCACGATCTCTAATTCAGCGGCGTGTCTGATTTGGTACGCAATAGTAGCTCTGACTGGTCGTGATGAGGTTGCTGGCGCGATGTAGAGACAGTCGAGGAGTTCGGCGTTTGCCGAGGATAAGTATAACGTATAGAGCCAAGCATTTCGTATCCGATGATCAAGTAGCGACTGGTATGCTTCCAACCTCGAGCCTATGTCTTTGGCGAGCTCAGATTTGGAGTTATTGAGCGCATATTGCTCTAGTTTATTTGACGGAATCGGTCGTTGCGGTCTGGGGTTGCCAGGCGTAGAGGGGGGGAGGAGGAACGGTAGTGCGCCGGTTGGAGAGGCGTGGTTGTTGGATGGACGAACACAAAAGTCGACACGGGCAAGCCTGAGGAACGTCTGCGACAACGCATCAACATCAGCAACTAAACAACTAAGTAGCTAAGCAGCGCAACCTAGGGCCGTGGCTAGGTTCCAGGTTCCAGGTGGTGCGTGTTGCGTGTTGAGTGTTGCGTGTTGCGTGTTGCGTGTTGCGTGTTGCGTGTTGCGTGTTGCGTGTTGCGTGTTGCGTGCTGCGTATTGCTGTGCTAGCTAGCTAGAGCTTGCTTACCTGCCACTTGAGACAAGACGGATTGAAGCTCGGTAGACCCTCTAGTGCGTCGTCGTCTGATATGAAAACATAAAGCGTTGGCACATCTCGGATCTCTGGCGAGCGCGCGGGCAGCTCGTTGGGCGGGTACGTCAGAAGCGGAAATTTCTTGAATAACCGGGCGAGGGGCGCTGGTATTGTGAACCAACCCGAGGACGAGGACGAAGGCGAGGGCTCTTGGGCTCGGGGCCTCCCTTTTGAACCGTCAACTGTACTCGCCATAATGCAAGGCGACGATTGGCGTCGTGATTGGCATGCCTGGTGCTGTTTCTCGTTGATAGGGCTGGTGACGATAGGATAGGTCTACACACTATCGACAGCACTATCTGACCTATCACTATCTACTGGATAATGACAGTACAGATGGATCCTGCATGTACCTCCGTACCCCTGTAGCTGCGCCTATCGATAAGGGCGCTAGCCTGGCTCTCCGCTTGCGGACCGGTGAACAGCTGGTGAACGCATTATTAGTCGGGATCCCGGCAGCCACAAGGCGCCTACCCCTCCATGTCCAACGTATCACCACATATCACCGCAGTTTCTGCCCAGGCTCCTGTCCAGGTATCCGGGCAGGATCCGGGGTCAATGTTCCTGTGGGATGAGGATACTTGCAGCACGCAGCACGCAGCACGCAGCACGCAGCGCACCAGAGGACAAGCTGGGATGCATACAGTAGAAGAGCCTAAGTATGTTTCAGCTCCAGAATCCTAATAGGTGGTCTGGCTCCTCTAGGGCCGGAGCTCATGTGATGCTCGTTGGGGAGCGAGCGAATACTTCGGCCCAATAGAAAAACCGCTGCTGCACGTGTCCTGGTCCAGCAGTCAGTCTATCAAGTGAACTATCTAACCTTAGACAACTGGTGTGTCGAGCCGACGACCTTGCATACATTGCATGAATGGATGTCTGTCTGTCTGTCTTGGTCAGAACCGGTGCGTGTTTTCGATGTGGAGCCGGTGCATTCATCAAGCGTCCAGTATTCTCGATGTGGAACCGCGGCGTTCGCATCCCATACTACTAATAGTTACTGACATACGGTAGTACACGCATGCCCGGTTGCGAAGCGGGGAAGCTTAGGACCCTGAGTAGGGTAGCCTCTTGCAGCCCCAATTCCAATTCCAATTCCAGTTGCCCGTTGCCCGTTGCCCGTTGCCCATCGCCAACCGCCAACGTCATTACATAACAATGTCATCTTGCCTTGTTGCCTTGGCAGACGTCTATACCATTCGTAACCCCTTCGGAAACGGCAAAGTGCCGGATCGCAAACCCAAATCTAAGTCTAAACCCAAGTCCATCTGACTCGAGCGTCACATCCCGCACAGAAACCGCCCGACTCCCATACTACTGTAGTTTCACTGGCTCCATCGTCTCTCGTCGTCTCCATTCATGCTCCCCCATTGCAGTCTGTAGTGTGACGTGGGGCTGACGCTGGGGCGAGGACGCCCAGTTCTTCCATGTTGTCATTTGCTGTGGTGTTGTGGCATGCATTGAGCATCGTGATGCCGCAGTATATTACCGCTTCTGGTGTGCTGTACACCACACCAGCGACTACAGTACAATGGTGCATCGACAGGCTCCTATCTCGCTTGGGAATAAGCTAGCGATCTAAGACAACCCCGACTGACATGGGGGGGTTGGTTGTGGTCTGTAGTGCAAAGAGCCCGACATCGCTGACAACGTAAACGCTCTGATTAGATGAGCTGGGCGGCTGCATCTGTTTCCTGTGCTTCCGAGCCGCAGCTGGGGTGGTGAACTAGTGGCAAGCAGCAACCCAGGTATACATGGGATGTCTGAACAGATGCTCTAACTAGTATGGACTGAACACCTTTCCGACCGGCTTGTATGGGATATTCGTCCTGATTCACATCCATGTTTCAGCCGATTAGTTAGGCGCGGCAAACAATACGACGGTGTAGCGGCGATCGCCTTTCTCTGGGATAGGCGTTTTCTGGGATAGCCTGTCTCCGGGACAGCCTTGGGTACAGATCACAAGTACATACCAATAGATCGCGGCTGTTGACCTGGTATGTGCCGCTGTGGATAAGTACGGTAGTACTCTGTACAGTAGTATACTGCTAAAGCACCGCTCGTTGGTTATTGATTTCACACCACTCCTCATGCTTGGCTCGCAAGGCAATGTGCTGTGTCACCTGGGCTGGATGGCAATTCGTCATCCGTTGCCCATCTGCCATCTATCGATCGCTCCAGGCGGCAAGACACAATGATCAATATTACCCGATGTTGTGACACGAGTACCACGCCCAGACCGCACTCCAGCACCAGCATAGGTGACATACAGTAGGCCAATTTCCACATTATTGTTGGAGTCACCTCACCTTCATACAGAGAGAGACCTAACTGAGTACGGGTAAAGTCCGTTTGACGGGAAGCTTCTCGGTCTTATCCCGCTTTGGTACAAATTCGAAGCGACCATGACGAAGTTTTCGTATAGATTTTGTTGAGCCCCAGATAATCATACTAGGTAATGAAAAAGAGAGAAAAAAAAACGGGATTAAAATATGAATATCAAGGCTTGGCCTATTAATCTCGCCCCAGCTCTAGAGATATATCTGTAATTAAAAGCTCAAATAGTCGTTGTAGCCAATTATCACACGTCCCCGCCGCCTTGCTATTTCCCTTTCTGGACAATGCCTAATAGCCTGGGATACGGAACCTGCCTTACGCTAGACTACGTACCGACTCAGTACCTACGTAGCTGGTCGCAGGGATTTGAGAATAGCGAGAAGCACCCTTGACTCGCAGCGTCGCGACTCCTCACCTACACCACCTTATACCTACTATACTACGACCTTATGTAAGGAAGTACCTATAACAAAGACAGACTCGCACTGCCTTCTGTTTCTTTTTCTTCTTCCCTGTCTTGCCTAACCACTTTCATCTCGAATTATTGCAGGTGACATATGCCTGAGACATTACATAGTACCGAAATCAACTCTTGCACTCTCCATCTCCCCAAGATAAATACCAGTCGTACGACGTCGTCCCATACGGCTCGACTTTTGTTTACTCATTTCACATTACGTCGCCTGTACCTCACCAACACGACCAGTTTATCCAAACCTTATTATATGTGCCCTTCTGGCCTCGGACCTTAACAACCTGTGTGCATCAAACTGGATCCTCCATCACTTCGAGCTTGACTGAAAGGGACTGACTTACAAAGCCCACATTCGACTGCTCTTACAACACCTTCTCCAACAACAATCCCGAAAGCATCTAATTTACATACAGACGACAGTTGGAGGGATTCAACATGACGCCATTATATCTTTGCGCATCAAATATGAATGCTCTCGCTGCCTCAGCAGCAGCGGCGGCGGCAGCCACAGCAGACACATCGACATCATCCATGTCGTCGGCTCCCATCTCAGACTCCACAACCAGACGGCCCAGCAACGTCATCATGCACCCTCCTCCCAAGCCGAAGAAGAAGAAGGCGCACAGCACGGATCCCTACCTCCGCGACTTCACTCTCGTGGCAGAGGCTGCACGACGTGCGCAGCTGTCCATCATGATACGGGACATGGAGGATGTCAGCATATCACCGTAAATGAGTGGATGCTTGGCGTTCGTATGAGCCTGCTCTGCTTCACGAGTATTGCATTGCCCTACCACTGTTCTCGCCGCCTTGCACCCTATCCCCTTCCTGGATACCCAAGGTAGCGACCAACAAGCGCAATGCAAGATTCGACTGGGGTTGTTTTGTCCCGGAAACAAATCGACTATCCTACCCACCCTGCGCGTGCACCGTGTAGCACCACGTGCCCGCCCGTGACCGGGGGACCAGGTGGTCGGCAGGCCAAGACATCAATCTGTAATACCTACCTAATACCATTTTCAGCTCTTCTCCTTGTTATGTCGGATCACAGGGTCACGGTTATCATTTCGGCGGTCTACTCGCGGCGTTTATGGGTTGCTAGCAGCATATTGGTTTTTACCTCAGGGACGGAAAATAATGTCCCAGCTCAAATCATCTCGACGTCATCGTCATGGGGGGATGATCTACATGTTTTACTAGGGAATAAAAGGGTCCTATTGTATTCGTCGGTCTACAGGCGTGGTGGGAATATGGGGAAACGAGTTTTATCGAGTCGTTCGGCACTGCGTTGCAGTGGATAAGCCTAGATTTGGAACTGGGCGACTGAAACTGGATGTGGGACTATACTGCATTCAACGAGCCTGGAAACTGGAATTCCCAACAACGGACAAAAACGCAACGCAGCTGTGAGGCACAGCAACTGGAAACCAACACAAATCCCGTCCAACACCTTAGCCCCAGAATGGAGAAGCGACAGGGTCATCCGGGTGGGGATATGTTAGAGTCGCCGGGTATAGAGCCGATAAGGTGCAGCAGGGCTCATGACAAAGCCAACAGCAGCATCAGCAGCAATCCTACATTACTGCAGATCTGCGATGTCTGGTGGATTGTTACTTGACCATTTGTTCATTCACGACGTTCTGGACAATGAAACAAAGGTCTCCATAGTCAGTCAAGCAATAGAGAAATCAACTGTCTCTCGGAGATGAATTCGTAATTAAAAACTCGGCATATCATATTGCCATGGTGCTTGTTCGATCATTTACAAATCCACCAACTCCTGGTATAGACCCAGTACGTAGTATACTTGGGGTTCAGCAGAAAGCCTACTGTACAGCATGCGTAGATTCGAACACATAACTCCTGTACTCACAGTATCAATAGTGAGGCGGGGGAAAGAAGGGTTTCCCCGCGGATCCAGGCCGGAAATCCGTAATTGGAGAAAGCGGTTTTGAATCATACGCATATTGCATTGTTCTCCTCATCCTAGTATAGTATGAAAGTACCGTAGCACCGACTGCAAGTGAGAGCAATTTGAAATCTTTTTGGAAGTGGTTTTTTTTTTGCTTTGCTTCTTTTTCTCATCGGGATATAGTAGGGAGACGATCATGAGATCAGGCGAAGAATTTTTGACAGAGGGGGCAAGGGGGTGCTTGTCCCCATGTTCTTTTTTCTCTCTTCACGGTTCGCGCAAGCGGCGCCAAGTCTCCCGCAAACCGCAGACCAGGAAGGGGTCCCACAAGGAGCCGGGATTGGCCTATCCCGCTTCCGGCCTAGCGCGGTCCCAGCAGAAATCCCCCCCCTAAACCCAGGCTCGCCTAGACCTGTCGCCATGTTGTTATATGTCCACCGCCGCGTGCGCTAGACGACGGCTCCTTGGCCCGGAAGGAGTGACTTAGACGATGGCCGACGTTTAGGGCTAGGGAATAATAGCAGAGTAGTATAGTATAGATATCCACTCAAATGTTTACCGGTATGGGGCTCTCTTCTTTTTTCTTTTCCTTGGTTGCCCAGATTTGAAATGTTCGATAGGGGGGAACTAGAAACGAAGATCGGGACGGGGACGGTTTAGCTGGGCTTTTAACTGCTCGCGTATATTGCGCTAAGTGGTCCTGACGCGTCCACTACCGAGCAGCATACCTCTGCAAATGCGTGGGTAACTCGCTAGCACGGGGCTAGAATATACGATACGGAACATCGTGGCAAACGAGGAACGGACAAGGCTAGTATGGCGATTGAATACAACATCATCGATATGGAATTCTGAACCGGCCAGTTTGCCCGCCTCCCCCACCACACGCGGCCGCTCCGTCCGTAACCTCACCCTATAGGAGAAGAGAAAGAGAGAGAGGCTCTGGCACGGCTTCAGCCGCTGCTCCCTTTGCCATATACTACAGTAGATGTTTCATCGCCGCTACTTACACCTATCGTATATCTATCTATCTATCTATCTTACCATCTCGCCGTGTAGACTAGGTATACGTGGAGTAACTAACTACGATCGCTGTATCTAACCCCCTTTCCTTCGCGTCTCAATCTCAACCCTTACCAGGAATCCCGTTTCGTACTAAGCATCATTACCGGTGTGGTCGAGAAAATGTCGGGATTGGCGGTGAGGATCTTCGTCTCCCGAGGAGCGCGTCACACATTCCACTGCTGTTCGTTCGGTGAGAGATGATGTGTACCCGCGCGGCGCAATCCCATTCTCTCCTAACCTAGGAAAACACCTACCTACCTACCTACATACTTACCTACGTAAGGCTGCGTCGAACTTGCTCACCCGCCCCTCCCGCCGCGGGGAGATCATGAGATATCAGTTATGCAGGACATTCCCATCCGGCAGGCAACGTCTGGCCTGGATCGCTCTCCACGTGGTATTCTTGTATGGACGGTGAATAAGGTACGGGCAGAGGTGAGGTGAGGTAAGGTGAGGTGAGATGAGATGGGATGAGATGAGATGGGGAATTATGATGCGCGGGAGGGACTTACGTGCAGGTAGCACCACAGCACGCGCGTGTGGCGTGACTTGCTTGCAACGACCGACCAGCCGGCAGGCAGGCAAGCAAGCACCTCAACCCAGAACTCTGGTTCCCGTGGAGAAGTATTTGATATAGATATTGAGATCGTTGGGTTCTAAATAGGTATCAGATCATCAACCTTGTCTTGACGTAGGACTAGTTCTGCGTAGGAATACTATGACTATCGATTCTAGCCAGCGCTGGCAGTGTGTATACACCCCCAGACCGCTACGGGATACACGCCAAGCACACCTATAAGCCTGTCCATATTGAAGGTGTGAAGTGTTGGGTTCCTTCCCCGAGTTCCGGTGTGCCACATGTGAATTCGATACGGCAGCCCCTGGGCTTAGACAACCAATAAGTTGAGATAGCGCCGCGGATCGAGTCCAGCCCTTACGGTTGAGATACAAAGAATGAGACGCTTATCTCAGGGCACACACACCTCTCGAGGGCAGAGTAAGACGGATTGTACCCCCCGAGCAGGGTATAACGACAGGATCAGTACACCTATCCCAGAAAGCAAGTCGCACGCGCCGCGGCCGTACATATGAACATAACAGCGTCACATCATCCTGTACGCTGGGAATAATCAGCTACATGCCTCGGACCAGTCTGGCCCTGCGTGATACATGAGATATGATGTAATGTGGCACGGATGGAGCCCAAGCCATTGACGACACAGGGTCACATGGCCATCCCGATGGTTTGGGTGATGATTACCAAACGGCATGGCATAACTATTACACAGAGGTCCCGGACCTTGATCCTTCTCGGTGGAAACACCGCGGATATACAGGATTCTAGAATTCGGGCTTGATTTTCAAATGGGAAACTATCGAGATTATGATAATATTTTCGGGTACCGTTTCAAGTCTCTTGTTAACTCAACGAGATACTCATATATATCGCTAAGTACCTACTTGTGTCTATCAATAATTGTATGCACGTCTCCCTGTTACCAAGCTCCTCGTACTGCATGCATACGGACGGGAAAGCCCTTAACGGAACTGTCGACTACCTCATAACCGCGGCACGGGCGTAGCATATCCATCACAGTAACAGCATCTACTTGGAGCGAGCCGGACGTCAACATCGTCTGTGTATCTTTAATTTCTTGATACCCGTCAGTCTATCTGCACCCGAATAAGGGCTTCTTGGTTTTCACCTCTTATAATAAGCCGTATATGGTCTACTAGCTTTGCAATAGCCTCGTTACGCAAATCATCGATGTTAGGCTACTAATGTGGCTTAATACTCCGAGAAGGACTTGGAGAAGGGATGATTCATAAACCATGATGAGAGCCAGGTCATGCTGGAAGACTGAACTGACACATATATCTATGAGAAGGTCGATAAGAGCCGTAAAGAGATGGCGTGAACTCGAAACAAAAAGTGCGGCGTTTCCTCAAGTTACCACACGCAGAGAGAATACCAGGCACATAGGATACCTCCAGGTCGCGTCTCTTCGCACAGAAGGCAGAAACGCAAGGCAGAAACGCAAGGCAGAAACACGCTTATTTTTAGATGATTTAGTCTTAATTAATCTATGTAGAATCGATCGACATGTTTGCTAACACCGCCGTGAAGTGGGAAGATGATTGCTGTTGGTAACATCAACGCCTACCGGGACTCCGGCCAAGACGCCGTTAGGCAGTTGCAGAAATAAGCTCGCTAAGGAAGGTTACTTGTACACGTAGATTAAGACACCCTGATCTACTCGTCACCTATTCTACATCCTGACATCATACGTGGCAGAAGGCGCAGGGCAAGCGTGCCGTAAGCATTCTGTGTACAACTATCCTAGAACGGTTGCGATCTCGGAATCTCATCAATCACTGACTGTATAGAGACAAGGGACCCGGGGCCGCCATCTTCTCGCAAATAGTCTAGTAAGACACTGGTTTGTCCGTACAAGTTTTCCAAAGCGGATCGGGATGACTTTCCCAACGATGCTGCATTTATTCGGTCAGAGATTAGGTATTAGGAAGTGAGGTGTGCGCAACATTCAAAACTTACAGAGAATAGCCGAATTTAATTCCTCAGCAACTGTTACTCTACCCTTTCTGTCCAATAAAGGCGCGATTTCCTTGACGTGAAGTGGATCGGGATAGGCGAGCAAAGCAAAGATATCGTTAAGTGCCTTGACAACCTCTCGTCGAGTGTCATTTTTGAACTCGGCTTGCAGGGCCTGGCCATAGGCAATCGTTTCACGCAACAAAGCCCCAGGTTCGGTTTCAGATTCCATACAATCGTCTTCCATCGTATCCGAGAAGCCATTCTCATCGACGTCCATCTCATTAGGCATGTCGTCGTAGGAATGGCCGTTGCTTTTTTTGCCATTTCCGCTACCATATTCTGCAGCTTTCCGTACCATCTCAATAAATTTCCGGCACTTTAATTTGAAATATACGTCTTGATTGTTTTTAAGCACACGTGTGTAATGGGTGTTCGTCAGTAACAAAGCTCTGTCAATATCACCTTCAAGGATTGCTCTCCGTATACCTAATTAGTTAGTTTGTTGTATATCATGTCTAGGGCAGGATATAGCCGTACGTTGTCTTTGATGAGCATCGTCGTCATCCTTAATATTTATCCCCATTACTGGGATGCTTGGGTCACTATTTAGCGCCTGCTGTTCATCATGTATCTCTTTGGCGAATTCTCGAGCTGTTTCGACGTAGCCGTCATGCTGCAGGAATTGCAGAACCTAAATCATGTGAGCACACTACTATTCTAGACCCTCGGTGGTGAGTAGTATAACGAACCAGCTGTTGAATTAATTCTGTTTCGTTCATATGGGGCGATACAAGCCTTTCGATACTGCAGATGTGAGCTAGATGTCTTGACTTAGTGCTTGTTTGCGTACCTTGTCCTAGAAATAGCTTGTTTGATCATGGCTTGTTCTTTCTACGAGAGAGCTCATATGTCAGCTAAACGAACAAAAGGCTGACAGATAGAATGGCGTCGAAGGAGGCACAAGTTGTCGCTGTGGAAGGTGAGATGCTTGTGATCCCGTACCTCTATTACTTGGTCAATCTTGAAGACGAACGGGCTTTGACCAAAATTTACGCGGATAAGCTCGCCAGCTTTCTTGATACCCACGACTGGGTATAACTTGCCCCTAATATCGCGAAACGCAGGACCTGCTCGGGATGCTTAGTTAAAAAAACTCGACGAGATGGGGGAAAACCAACCTAAATTTGTACCGTTCTTGGTGAAGAAGGCATGACCTGTCCGGAAGTTTATTCCACAACCAATTACATCCCCAGCGCTGAAGGTGGTGTCCTTGTACTTCTTACCCACATTTCCACCTGAGTAAATATCGCCATCGTCGCCGTGGTAGCCCCATGATTCCTGCTCCCAGCCCGGCGGCCTAGCCAGGGATGTATTTTTGGCAACAAATCCAATGCACACAGTCGTGGTCCTAAAAACATAAGTTGAGCATAGAACACCCAGTTGAAACGTAGTGTATGAGAGAAGCGTACTCATCTCTTCTCTTAGAAAGCAATGTCACCTCAAAATAGTAGATGCCAGCCTGAGATGGCATAGGGTGATCTGCCCGTATTCCAGAAATTTCGTGGTCCTGTTCCCTCGCCGTCCGCAGTGCGGGGTTGCATTTTACCTCCAACCCGTTTGCCGACACTTCTAACGCACCGAACTTGTCGTCCTTGTTCCAACGCGCTGGTAAGGGAGGGATAGTCGATGCTGCCGGGACCCTCTCAATAAGGTCGTAGGTCATACCAAGATGGGCTGCCGGCGACTTGCCACCCAACGGGCTGTCTGGGGAAGCGGCCGGGAGCCCGCCCGCGGCTTGTTGCTGATTCTCTTTTTGCGCTTCCTTCGCCCTATGGGCCTCTTTCAATTTCGTGATATAGGTAGAATTCTTGAGATAGGATGGAATAAAGAAGCTGGTGTTCTCCTGTCCCGTTGACCACGGCTCATCTATACCGCCGCGAGGCGTGAAAGTCTCAAAGGCTCTGGAGAAAGGAGGTAGCTGGGGAGGACGCGGTGCCAAACTCGATATGCCGCCATCGGGGGAATGATCGTTGCGCTCCATATCCAATATGGAACTTCGCGAGGAGGGCAGCGTGGAATATAGTTCCGAGGTCGACTCGATGGCGGGGTTCAGAAGATATGACACACGATTGGCTCGTATAGACGGGGAAGCGAGGGCTAGATTCGAGCCGGATACAACGGACGCATAAGAATTTGCCACCCGCGGCAGGTAACTATGGTATGATCCATCTGGATTCATGCTCGGAGACCCATGCTGGAAGGGGTTGGCCATGTCGGGATCGATTCGCGCTTGCCGGTGAGGTTGGGCGGCTGCTATCTTGTGAGAGGCAGAGTCGTCGAGCCGGGACGAATGTCGATGAGGTATGATGCAAGTGAGGGAGGAGGTGGCGCCTTCGTGGCGTGAGGGATGTCGGGTTTCGAGGCAGCAGAGGCGGCAAGGAAAGCGTAAGTACAGCGTGACGTTTCGAGGTTGAGCACCGGCGCTGTTGGCAAGCGAACGAGTCGGGTAGACGGGCGCCCAGAGGCAAGCTGGACCAGACGTGCTGCTTCCTAGGCTGGCTCCATCAACAAGAAGGACAAGACGGCCCCGATAGCAAACAACGGCGATTACAGCTACTGTACAGCTGTGACAGTCAAGAGCGCGCCTGCACGTGAACCCAGACCTGGACCTGGACTTGGACCTGGACCTGAACCTGAACCTAAACCTAAGGCTGGGCTTGCACCTGAACCTGTGGCTGCATATGCAGCAACGTGATTGTCTGACAAGCTAGTGGTCGGTTACCGTCGCAAGGAAGTCTACGATCGTTGGAAGTCAGAGCTGGACGTGCAAAGGGGGGGAGTTGTGATGTCGTGATTACCTACCTACCTGGTTGGAGGTAGGTATGATGTGTGCCAGCGGGCGGTGCTGTCTGTCTAGACGTACTGTAGCTTACTTAGATGCCTGCGGTCTGTGGATGCAGTGATTGAGGTTGCAGGGTCGCAGTGTACTGTAGCAGGGTAGCGGCGGCTGCGGAGCAGCAGTGGCCAGGCAGGTACTAAGTAGCCTAAAGCAGGTGCTAACATCTGGTGCTAACACGCTAACACGGCTACACTGCACTATGAGTCCACCTGGCAACCCACCCTAAGCCCACCTGCTGTTGGGGATGGTGGCGCATCGTCGTCATACCCACAAATATGGTATTAACAACAAGTATATCATGAACATAAACTCCTGTCCCCGACTCTACTATTCGTCTATCTACGAAAGTAGGTATTCATTCAAAAGTGGCCTACATGTCACTATATTAGACATGGCTACATCCCTCATGTATCCCACTTACAGCTGTCCGAGTAACTAATCCCTAATACCTATACTACCCGCGGGATGCTGTTAGCCGTCACTTATAATCCTACCCAGGCCAGCCATCCCGTCATCGTCTGCAAGAGGGGCTTTGTTGGTCGGGGGTTATCGGCGGTTTTGAGTTGGTTTTCGCGACTGATAGGCCACACATCGACCTCAAAGCGGGGTGCGCTCGGCTTCTTTCACTCGTGTTGTGTAAAGCGTTGTCATATTACTACATATCTGGGTAGACTAATGAATGGGGTATGGAATGGAACTGAAAGTGGCATGCGGGCACATGCGCTACTATCGTGGATAGGATCACGACGATGGAGATACAGTATAGCGTACTTATAAGCAACATCGAAACCAGGTACCGCTGGGTACTAGACTGCCTCTAGGTACTTAAGGTATCTATCTACCTACTATGTGGGTTAGGTCGTAGTATATAGTAGGGGACGATAATTACCATACATGACCAATGATGCTGCTGGGTATTCGACCTTGCGTCAAATGCGCCATGGCAGACATTCCTGTTGTTACCTTAGCTACCTACCTCCCTAACCTACCTAAGTATCTAGCTACAGGTAAATAGAACTTAACACACCGGGCATCAGCTAATGTTACTTTGTGCCGTATTCCCCCTTTAGATTATCTGGAGTGTTTCAAGTCATGTCCGTTCCTCTTGTAAGTACGTGTTCTTCGGCATCGAGAAATGGATACTTTACGCCAAGCATTCCCTTTCTTACCAGCCAATAGTCTCTCAACAAAGGATGTAGTTCTCCCCAATACCTGACGACCACTTGCAGAAAGGGGATTCAAGAAATCCAACCACAGTATGTCGCGCTCCGCCGGTAGCTTGGAATGGCATGTTGGCCCCAAACCACTTGTCGCTTCTTGTGACCTTGACTCTCCCCTTTGGGGATAGTATAAAGGCTCTCAGAACTCGCTACCAGACTTTGCCCTCTATTATCATATACGGCGTGTACAATAGGACACTAGGTTGGTTTAATCGCAGAATTACACTGCCGCGGCAGCTGTGCGGACAATAGTGAACCCATTCAAGTCTGGTAAGGTGCAAGAGACTTGCTAGACGGGCTTTTATAATGGCCGTAAAAGTGCTAGGAGCAATACCGTTCCTTAGCGGTGGGCATCGTGCAGAAACTGGTTATTGGGTATTCTCGGTAATGGATATGAGATAGAAGCAGGTAAGCTGTTTTGTATTGTACAATCCTACGTATCTCTCTAACCTAGGAACAGTTAAGCTTTGCAGCTCCTGTGTAGGCTCACTAACGCCTGTGACGGACCTATAGCCTTAATATTGCGGCACCACCAAACACAGTAGCATGTGCTGTTGGGGGGCCAACCCGTCCATCTGTACCAAATGTAAATGACACCCAAACGCCGTGCTTTTCACGAACCTCGTCCTAGAACGACTGAAATACAGATCTCTGCTGACACTGTCGTCACAATCAAATGGTGAACCTTCAGAGGAGACGACACCCATGGATAGGGTTCTAAGAGGCAGTGATGGCCATGGGGGCAGGCGAGCTAGCATGAACACTTGGGGGGATACTTCGTAGTTCACCTTCGACGTTGCTAGTGCTATTCTCGCTCTTCATCTGACTGCCTTCTTTGTTCTCCTTGTTACTGCTATCAGCAGAAGCACTAACCTCTTCAGTAGCGGCTTCCGGCTTAGGCTTCGGAGGTGCCGTCCAGCGTGGAATCTCCCACAACACGCCGGTAAACGACTTTAATCTAAAGCCGCCTTTGCTCCATTTACGACAAGGCGCGCCTGACCGGTCGAGTGCCCGAAGACCGGCGTTGATCGCGCCCTGGTTAGCTTTTGGACCGAGTTTATGATATGCATTCCCCCCTGGTCGCCCGTTGGGGTCAATGGTACCATCCTCCCTAAGAAGCTAAGTTAGATAACAAGAATGGCCATTGCAATTATATCTCGTAGTGGCGAAGTGAATGAGGAGGGTGAGAGAAGGTAGATGTCAACGTAGATAGGGTAGTGGGAGTAGGAATACTTACAGCCTAGCTTTCTTCTTGGGACCGGGCTTGCCCCTGATTTTAGCTGTCGGGTCATTGCTGATAGCCGGAGCGCTTCGTTTAACACCCTTCTTCTTGGGGTTGTCCGTCGGAGGGCCCATGGGTGTCTGTGAGGGCGTGCCGCTCGCGGCTGGAGTACCGGGGCTGGAGGGTGAGGCATTATCCTCTTGGGATGCTACTGCAGCGGGGATATCGTTGGGAGCCCCGGGCGAAGAAGCGGCAGACTCCTTCTTAGATGTCTCCTCCTCGACCCAGGACGGGTCGAGGATCTTGCGTAGCCGGTCAGATGGCACCCGCAGTGTCACAAGAGAGGGCGATTTGCCATTTGACCTGCGGCGGTCCTTCTCCTTGTTGGAAACCGATGTCTTGGTGATGGCGGGCATTTTGGGCACCGTGAGAGTTGATGATGCTGGGAATACGTCAAGCTTTGGCGACTTGCAGGACTTGAAGGAGGGATGGGGTGAGGTGTCGAAGACAAGACGTGGATGGTGCTGTTGGCGACCGGATGTAACGGTAGTCAAGGTGCACTCGGTCGACAAGTAGGCTCAGCTATATAATTAGACCAAGATGCGAGGGTGATCCACTGGATTCCACTCTGCTGGGCACGCAGTGCGATGCTGGCTGGCGATGGTCAGTCAGCCGGCGGTGACGTGGGTTGGTGCGATGCACAGGGCAATTGGCTGGGCGGTGGTGCACTGCGGTCTAATGAAGGCCGTGGACTGAGGATGCTGGCAACGATGCGGCAGTGATGCTCGCGCGTGGGTGCTGGGAGGTGGTGGCGAGGTGGGATCTGGTGCCGGGGGCCCGGGACACAGACGGTCAGTCGTGATGTCGGCGGGCGCTGGCGATTAATGGATATGCAAGGCAGAGAGGACAGTGTGCAGGTCAGCGACGGCGATGATGTTCATGGTGGTGGTGATGATTTGGACAAGAGAGGGAGGTGATGATGGATGGGAGGGTGATTTAATATTATGGGGGCGGCCATTGTTGCCCTTTGGTTAAAAGTTTGGGGCTTTGGTCTCATTTTGCTCTCGGTTTGGCGGCAGCGCACAATAGACGGGATGTGCTCGCTCATGCTTCTGGGCTGCTGAAGGAAATTTGTGAGGAGCCAGAGCCAGCAGCCTCCGTCGCCTTCGCGAAAAAGAGTGGTGCAGCTGTGCAAGAGGGAGACGTGACAGACTTCAACCTGGCCCCTGCACCCTGATTTTCCCAATGCATTAGCCCGAAGCGGCCTAGCGCCGCGCATTCCCGCTGCGGTGATTGGTCCGGCGCCCCAAGGGCGTCACGTGCAGAGGTACGTACCGCCCAAGCCTCTAGCGTCCGGGGTTCCAGGTATCCAAGTATCAGCTGTGTTCCAGCCTGTCGCCTGGCTACATGTGCTACTAGTAGGTACAAAGTTGAGCCCGTCAGCCACGCCCATTTCTCTCTCTCCCTCCCTTCCGGGGTCCGCACCTCCTAAGCCCAACAACAATTGCAATCGCCAAACACGGATAATGCTTATTTTTCATTCACCACCTTGCCGTTTGCGGAATGCACTGTCACCTCCGGGCGGACCAGTGTTTGCACCACTTACTCGCCGTTTATGCGCCTCTGTAAATTAGAGCCGGGCATTGAATCAGGACACTCTGTATACAAGGTGCTAAGGTTAGATGCGTGTGGAATGCATTCTCACGTGTGCAGGCCGTCAATGTCGATGTATGCAAATGTGGGCGTGATGAACTGTGCTTGCTCGGTGTCTCCATGGCGAAAACAAGGGCCGGGCTCTTCCCCAGTCGCAGCTACGGGGGACCGTAATCCCACGCGCGTGAGGGATTGAAACCTTACTGTTAGGTACTGGCCTAGCGAACACGAATCATGGCATGACCCCTAGCAAATGCCAAATAGTGCTACCGATGATCGCAGAGTCCATCTGACCATTCTACAGCACAAAAGCACGCTAGACTAAACAATATCCATTGCACAAGCATGCCAGTAGGTAGAACGACGCATTGCGAAATCTCACACCGACTATCTCTGCTAGCCTTTCGGTCCATACTCACTCGGTATGCGTCCGTACTTGCTTGTCGAGGCAACAAGAGATGGGCGTACCAGCCCGGCTATATATAATCAGATAGCCAAGCCTGAATCAAGAAATGAGGTTTGCTGGCGCAGTCCAGATTCATGCCCGTAGGTTTGCGTCACGTACTGCGCCAGCTCCATCATCAACTAACTAGGGATCCCAGACGCCTAAGACGGAATTTTGCAGGAGAACTTGAAAAATAAGCTTCTCGGGATACGTCTGTTTACGACGGAACTTGGGACATTTCCTATTAAAGCCCACCAATGGGGATTCCAAGCCCGTACACTCATCACTAATTTTGCCAGGGCTGGAATGGACGACCTCAGTTTCTACCAAGTGACATACGGTTGCCAACTGGTGCATTGGATTTGGAACATTTTGCGCAAATTCATTCAATTGCTTTCCAAAATAGTCGCTAGCAAAACTCCCGCCTGCTGTAACATCACCAATCGCTACATTTGGTCACCAAGCGCCGCCCGTCGTATGTACCTCTATAGCCACTCAGTACAACCACCAAAAGCATTGTCTGTCTAAGGTCCCTTCGCCTTGCTGTACTGTAGGGAGCGCCCCGGAGTTTCCGCAATAAGCCTCATCCGAGCACAATAAATGGCGCCCAAATTGAATACGTGCGAGGAACATCAAGCATTTCACCCCAATTGATATTTTGGTCAGGCATGGCGTCTTAGACTACTAACAAGATTAAATGTACGACGTCTTTTCAAGCCTGTTGCTCAGAACTGACTTCATGATGAAACTAACAACTTCTCACAGTCTGCTCTCTAGTATAGTGTTATGAAAAGATGCCGGCCTAATCTGTTCTCCGTCACGCAACTGGTGATTTGTTGGGTGCTCCCGGCCTCACATCGCATATTCTTATCGGCCTCCCGACATCAATCTAGGTGAAACAACTGGAAGCTGGGTACATACTGAGAATCTATCGCCCGGTCCACCAAGGCATCAAAACACAGTCGCGATCGGTCCACTTCATTTCCCCTATGTGTCTAATCACATGCTATAGACATAAATACACTAAAGTCGTTTATAATATCGGTCTCACCCAGCCGGTTTGATGACGAGACATAACATTAATACCAAGAGCACTGCTTCTGGGTCGCCAAACTATACCGAAATCTACAGGTGTCATTCGGGAAGTCCGGCATACAAAAAGTGGTCAACATTGTTGATGATTGCGTTCAAAGGACTGAGGAAAGATTAACTCGTATTATGGCGGATCTAAACAAGGTATTATCCGAAGCCTTGAACGGCATATGCCAGTTTATGCCCTCTATATACTCACTATCTCTCCAATTGTCTATATTGAGACCGCGACGACCGTGTCTCTATACGGCCACCAGTCCAAGCAACCTCGAACTCGGTTAGTTTAATGTCGTTGCTACTCCTTAGCACAGCTCAACATAACGTCCATGCCCAACGGAAACAATCACATAACCATCCCCCAGCATAGGGGCACCCAGCACATCAGCGGTTTTTCAAAATTGGGGCCGACATTCAATATCTGTGTTGCGATAGTAGTATCTACGTGTACAAACCGCTCATGCTCGTTAGCAGGGAATACTTTGATAATGCATCTACTGTCAAATCTGGAAATGCAGTCAACTTGCCCTCCCTATACTACAAATTCAGTAGCCATCATGACAAATTTGGGGGGTTCTAGCAGTGATACAGGTAGCTGGACTCGACTCCTGACTATTTTATTTCACTCATCAACATCGCCGTTATTGACATCTTTGTCCTCATCTTCGCCTTTTAAAGCGTCGATATCGACTATATTGTCCTCCGACAACGAATTCGTCGTCCTCTGTACCTAACTAAAGTCCTCGTGATAATAGCAGTTA
Source organism: Xylaria telfairii (assembly GCA_022495065.1). Taxonomy (NCBI): domain Eukaryota; kingdom Fungi; phylum Ascomycota; class Sordariomycetes; order Xylariales; family Xylariaceae; genus Xylaria; species Xylaria telfairii. The sequence goes on from MU383927.1 coordinate 109,325, forward strand.
CTATTCCCAGGCATATATCGCTCTCGTAGAAAACTTGCAAGTTTGCGGCCGGAATCGAGACGAAAGTTTGCTTGATTTAAGAGCCCCACAAGCGGAATACGAACAACAATTTTTCTCGGTATCTATGACGTTTTCTAAGTAACGGGGTAAAAAACCTTTTTCTTATAATACCTTCTCGAATATGAAAGCTCACAAATTTCTAGTCTATCTGTCCTACTTAAGTTACTGAAAAGCAGACTAGCCCAACGCGGTGCTATGCTTCACACCATGCAACTGTATTCTGGGTTTCTGTTGACGATTTTAAAATGAACGTCTAGCTTGGACTCCATAGCTGATGTTAGCGGTTGTCATTGTGCTTGTCTGTCGCCCATCCGCTGCACTGGCTATGGCGCTTTGTGTATCGGGGATTTGCGGAATATTGATGATACGCCTGAGGGAGTATAATTCAAACGGCTCGCACCCCGGCGGAGAGTTCTCACGTGCAGCGTGGCCGGAATCGTTCCGGCCAGCGTCGGTCCACACCGGGCTGGGCACGGCCTATGCGGGGCCTAATCATGAATCTATTACTAATTATTGACACTTCTTTCACCACGGTATTTAGTATATTACGGATGAGAGTAATACAATAAAGAGCTCGTGTGTAAAAATAATACGGCTGCTTTACTTTGTTAATATTTCTTGCTCTAGGGATTATGTATCTTCTCAGAAGGTCGGTCATAAGAACTCTTTCTATGATATCGGCCACGCCGCTTACACGTTCACGATAGCTTCACTTGGTGGGGGATCGAATGAGATAAGGTGGTGATACATTGATTGCAATTGCCGTGTACGACGGCTATGGACTCAGTCGGGTATTGGCGCTGCAGTTGAAAGGAAACAGTTGGCTAATGGAGTTCCGCAAGGACACAGGCCACCGGCCCGACTCCTCACACAGTATTGGCAGTGGATGAGGCCGGAAATAGTTCCGGCCACGGTCTATATTAGCAGAGTTCTGGCGGTTATGGCCCCGATTGAACTCTGCTCCTCACTTCTTCCCAACACTCCGTCCAACCCTACACCGGGATACCCACCATCTATTAAGCTCATCACAACACAACAACACAATCACCATTATCATCCCATCCTTCACCAATATGCTCATCCCCAACACAACATTTGAAGTCCTTGAGGACACACGGCCAGACGATGTCTCTCTGCCGGCATTTATGGTCTCGACTACACGTGGCTTCCTGCCGCGGATGAATCCCGTCGTCGCCTTGCCCAAGGAATTCGACCCTGTCGAGGACTTGCTCCAAAGTATGCCTGTATTAACTCAGTCGGGGAACCCTGGATTCCTAGCTACTGGCCAGCTAGGTGATGAGGTCCAGAAGCTTCCTGACTTGACTGATGAGGTTGAGAAGTATAAAGAAAATCTCCCAATGATGAACGCCTTATACCGTGACTACTCCTTTCTTGCCTCTGCATATCTCTTAGAGCCTTGCCATATGAGGTTTATGAAAGGGGAACCGTACGGGCTGGCCAGGTCTTTCCTGCCGGCTCAGCTATCACGTCCCATTGCACGCTGTGCAGAGCTGTATGTCATCCTATCACTTATATAAGTTGTGAATAAATGGCCATTAACTTTTTCATTCAGTACCGGCTTTAAGCCATTCATGGAGTACGCGGGCTCTTATGCACTTTTCAATTACCGACTTCAGGATCCCGAGAGGGGGCTCGAGTATGACAACCTGCGGCTAATTCGCGCGTTTGAGCATGGACTTGACCCCTCATCGTCAGAGGCAGGCTTCGTGCTCGTGCATGTCGACATGGTCAAGAACTCCGGCCCCATAATAGCCGGCACCATGTCGGCTTTGTCCGCTCTCAGGGACCAAGACGGTGCGGATCCCACCGTGCAGCGGAAGTCATTCAATGAAGGCCTCCGCACCGTCCTGGGCGCTGCCCAGAAAGTTAATAGTGTCATGGAGACAATGTGGGGGAAATCGAAGCCGCGGTCATACACGAGCTTCCGCACATTCATCTTCGGCATAACTTCCCAATCGATGTTTCCGGATGGCGTCGTATACGAGGGCATCAACGACGGCAAGCCGATGAGCTTTCGGGGCGAGAGCGGCGCCAACGACTCCATGGTCCCGCTCATGGACAACCTCTTGCAGATCCAAATGCCAAACACGCCACTCACGGAGATCTTGCAAGACTTCCGAGAATACCGGCCGAGCAACCATCGGCAGTTTCTTGTCGAGGTGAAGCAGTGCTCCGAGGCCCTAGGCGTCAAAGACTTCGCGCTCGGGACCAACCCCCACTATGCTGCGAAGACTGACGAGGAGAAGGAATTGCTGCTCGAGTCACGACGCCTCTGGATCAAGCTCCTCGACCAGGTGCGAGACTTCCGATGGCGCCACTGGTGCTTCGCAAGAGAATACATCCTCAAGCAGACGTCGCACCCGACAGCAACCGGTGGAAGCCCCATAGTAACATGGCTTCCCAACCAGCTGCAGGCGGTCATGGAGGAGATGGTGGAAATCTACGGGAGCGTAGGGGGACAAGATGGCCCCACGGATCTTGGGGGCGACTGCCGAGATATTATGGATCTGGTCAACCGACAGCGAGATATGCTGCGCAAGGAGGTAGACAAGTACTGTCAAGAGCGTGGTGTCAATGTCCGCTCATAACCGATCAAAAGCAGACGGAATTGATTGGTCAGTTCACCGAGAACTCGTGGGACAAATACAGTCTGTTATGCTATTTAGTTGAATGACACGTTGCCATTGCCATTGCCAGTGCCAGTGCCTCGGTGACACACCTTTCTGAGATACTACTAGGCTACCAGGAGTGATTGACATCGTGAGAGCTGAGATGTCTTAGACCTATTTGGAAGGACCTTTGACCTCCACATCTTTCCCCAGTCCCGTATAACCCCCCACCATCTCCACCAGATCCTTCGTGATCCGACGGCGGCGGCAGTCATCTGCCTCTTGTCTAGTGTCAGAACGAAAGAGGAGTTCAATCTGGCGGGTGAAATGTGACAGAAAGGCCCCATAAAACCACTATAATTGCCCGATGTCGGTTGTATTGACCCTTGGAAATACTCAACCGGTAGGGCGTCGGGCAAGTTCAGGCCTATAATAGGGTGTTATAATTATCTTGTAAGAAACCTAACCCGTGCTCCTGCTCGCTAGGCAACCAAGCACGAGGCAACCCACGATATGCTACTTGACCCCCACCAGAAACATGAAGATTTCCATCATCTGAAGGGGGGCAGGTGGACCGACGTCGCATCACGACAGAGGAAAGTCAGGAAAGCCGTGGTTGGTTCATTCATGGACCGTCCGTGTCCTCTGAGCGGACGCTGGGTGGCATCTTTACTAGTGCCTTCGACCGCGACAATAGGTGGGAGCCCTATGAAGCTGCAACTAGCCGGATCCTGCCTGCTGCTGCTTCCCCGCGAGGACCATCTTCACGAGTATATATAGGGGATGGGGGAAGCATATTAATATGATGCGGCTGGGACTCGATCTCCACTCTTACCAAGTCATGGTGCGCCTGGATCATTCTGACGACATCCAATAAGCTGACCAGAACCCACCTTCAACCTCCTCGAACTCCCGGCATCATGGGTTCTCGCGATACCACAGACCCTGTAAATGCCCTTCGGCCATCAATAGCCGAGAGGATTGACCCAGTGTACCTGGATATTTACAATCGCCACCAAGGTAAGCAATCTAGTGAGGTACGAATAGGGTTACGAATAGAAGCTCACTCTATCTTAGCCGCAAGTCTTCGGTGCGATCAGGTGCCCTATGAGACATACAAGACAGACAAGGAAGCATATAGCTTCCCTACATATAAAGTCACGGGGCCCCGTCCCGAAGTAGCAAGCAATACCATCTATCGCGTGCCCGTCTCACACCCAGCGGGGGAGGTCGAAGTACAAGTATACGTCCCAACACCAGACGCAGTAAGCAGTGGCGGGCTCGCTAGCCCTGAAGGCCGCCTGCCAGCCCTCGTCAATTTCCACGGAGGGGGCTTCGTGATTGGCGACCTGAAGTCCGACGAGCCCCTCGTGCGCCAGCTCTGTCAGCGAGTCGGGTGCGTCGTCGTTAACGCCGACTACCGGACTGCGCCAGAGTTCCCGCATCCGACGCCCGTGCTCGATAGCTGGGATGCGCTGAGATGGGTCTTCGCGAACGCCGACAAACTCAACATCGACCCCTCGAGGATCGCGGTAAGCGGCCTGTCGGCCGGCGGGTGTATCGCGACCGTGCTCTCGATCCTGGCGAGGGACGAGCCCGCTCTGCCCCCCCTGAAGCTGCAGATTCTCATCGTGCCGCTATTTGACGTGCGCTATGTGCCGGTGGAAGGATCCTGCAAGGGCGGCCCGTACGAGAGCTACTTTAGCAACGAGTTCGCGCCGATGCTGCCCCTCTCGCGCCTCGTCTGGTTCTACAATTACTGGCTCGGGACCGGGCCAGATAGGGAGGAGAAAGCCAAGGATTTTCGGGCGTCTCCTATTCTCGCCGAGTCCCACGCGGACCTGGCGCCCGCCTCCATCCGCTCTGCGGAGGTCGACCCCCTCGTCTCTGAGGCTGAGGCGTACCACGAGAAGTTGTTAGCTGCGGGGTCCCAGAGCAAAATCAAGGTATATAAGGGTCAGGGGCACACGTTCCCGCAATGGGACGGCTTGAATCCAGGTTCAAAGGAGTTTGTAAATGATTGTATTAGTGACTTGAAGGAAGCGTTTAAATTGTGAGGGCCGAAGTCGCCGTGAAAAGAAAAGATGGTTAGTTGTTACAGTGCTAAAGGTTGCAATGCCTTCTGATTTGAGATCTACAACAGCATACAAATTGAGCTATCTTGTAATTTCAGTACTCATTCATATTTTCCTAGTATTGAATTTGACATAATAATAAAACCATTTGAGACTGCTGACCGCTCGCTCACTCGGTCGCATTCTCAAACATACCCACCTAGAAAGTGTCCCTTGTAATTGCTGCGAATAATAAAATTGATCTCTAGGTACACCGTAAACAAGATTTAGCATGATATGGTTATAGCAGCGGTATGAAGAGAGCGTGTTCGTAATTCAAGCAGAAATATCCGCGTGCAGTTGTGTAAACACTCCCCGAATACCCTAGGCTCTAAAGCGATTATAACATGACTATCATTTGTTGTGTACCCTATACTTTACCAATGTAATGATCTATTTAATATCCAACCCAACACTGATTGTAACCGTCGCGTGTTCGTGTAACAATCAAATCTAGCCGATAGCGTAACAAGAGTCCCAAACCCGAGAACCGCCGTTTCGCAAAGGAAATAAAATGAGAGAGGAGATATCATAGGACTTTCCATCAAGCTGGCCAGTCTACTACACGTGATGAAACCCTAACGGTTGGATACGAAAGGTATTTCACTGTTTGGGACTTGTCTGAAGGTGCCCAGCTCTGAGTTATACATGAACGGCCGGAATGAGATGCCATATGGTTCCTTTTAGCACAGTTAGTAGATGTATTTTTCTGTCCCATTGAGAATAGCGATGCCAGATTGAATATTAATAAAGGGGCGATGGCTTACTATATCAAAGCAATACACGGTGTCCCTGGGCATCTGAACTTCCCCAATATCATCTCTGTGAATACCGAGGAAATAAGTTACCCTGCAACTCTCAGAGTCAGTTATCAGCTTTTGCAGCGGACTTGTGAGGATTTCGGAAATCTCTAGACCCTATCTTGGCCTACCCGAAATGTTGTTCCCAGAAAGTTGCCAATACAAGAATAAAATGGTTCCCAGAATTACTCACAATATCCGCACGACTGCCCGATGCGTTATCAAGACTAGGTTGTCGGTTGTCCTCTCCAGCTCGACGATGAGCGGGCGCAGCCTAACAATTAGGTCGACGTAACCTTCCCCGCCTAAGCCAGGCCAGCGGTATTGGAGTTTATCACGTTTTCGCGCCGCGAACTCGTTTGGATGCTGCGTAGCAATTTGCTGGATGGTAAGACCCGCCATGTTGCCGAAATTTAGGTCATCAAGCATTTTGGTATGTGCCTGGTTATAATTCTCCGTTGAGAACAAGCTACCTGTTTGGACAGCTTGCGGCCATGTTGATGTCCAGACACAGAACTAAGATAGACGTAAGCTCGTGCTTCTTATAGTTTTCGAGTTCCTCAAAGTTACGCAAGACAAGGGGAATGAAGGTGAAGTCCGGCTCACCTGGGATGAGTCTGGATTGTGACCAGATACTGGCTCCGAGCACCAAATCTGCCGTTGTTCCTCGATGAAGGATGCTAGGGCACTCGCATATTGAGCTCCCCGATCGCTCAATTCAGAATAGCGGCCGATCCGCCCTTCTTTATCGTCCAGGCTCTCGCCATTACATGATAGCCAAATTTGACGCCGTGCCAAGTTGAAATTGAGCAGGTACTCAACGATCTGGGACAAGATATAACCTCGGATGAGGTGCGTCTGCAACAATCAGAGTCAGTTACCGCCACTTCGAACGTAATTTACGAGGTTTTTAGAAGGCTACTGTAGACTCTATAATTTGCCAAAAGAAGAAAAAGAAAATGGTTCCGAAAAATACGCACATTCATTTTTCGCCCGGCATCCGTCATCTGCACGAATGAGAGCCCCTGTTTCTCCTCGGCAGGACCCAAGGGCTGATACGCCTTTTCGTAGTGCTCGACACGGCGCCTGAAATCAGCCAGTGAGGCTTCGGGGTCTTTGCCAGCATAATCGGGCCCGAATAATTTGAGCCTAATGTTGGCTTCACGAATCGTTTGGTCGGAGCAGCGGCTCTCTAGAAATAAGACCCTCAGGGCATCCCCGCATCTCTTCCGGATGTGATTCAGCAGGAGCTGGCGACGTGCTGATGTGCTGTTCGTTGCGTCGAGGATGCCGATGTTGCCGCCAGAGTCTAAAAGAAATGCGAGTAGTTCATCAAGGGTGTTGATAGCTAGCTGATCTCTGAGCGACACGCATTCTGGGCTGGTGGGATCGAAGAATTTCGCGTCGGACGTCGATAATGAGTTGGACGCTGTCTCGGAATTACTTGCCGCAGCTTCTCTCCGGCGATCGCCGACATTGAAAACCTGAGTTTTGTGCTGCAACCAGTTGAGATATCTTGATAGCTTCTTGGCGACGTAGCTTTTACCAGTTGCAGGAAGTCCCACCATTACGATAACCAGCTTTGAGCCGGTGTCCTGGTGTGGTGTGTATCCGATAAGCGCCTCCATTGATCTTCGCGGGCTCGCTGAAACACCCATCGCGATGGGTTGCTGAATGTTGTTGCAAGAGTAGATCTAAACCACTAAGCTTTGATGACTACAGTTCGGCCTTTAATGCTTTGACCTTGACTGGTGTTAGTTTAGTTATTTGTCTCACACACATGCCCTCTCTCCATGTCACCCGGTCGATAAGGGGGCTGTACTCGGATGATAGGCTTAGTGATAGGCCAATAACCACTCAATCATGCCATGCGCCTCCCAGCTCGCGTGGTACCAGTAGATCGGTGGTTTTGGCCCCCTAGAAACCCGAACTTTGCTCCACATCCGGACAGCTCCGAGCTTCTTAGAGCGACGCAAACATCGCTTTTTCCTAAGCTCGGTGTTACTACGGACGTTCGAGTATTAAGCATTCGATCAGCCCGTGACAGATAGTAATATTATAATCTAGAGGAACGCATTTCCTACATTTATTTTTTCTCGAAGTAACCTTTAATACAAGTTCGCTCTAAAGCATTAGAAAATCAAGAGAGCGAAAGTTGCCTCTAACCCCTACAAGCCTAAGAGACGTTTAGAAATAGAGCTCTATATCATCGCAGGTATAAAGTGCCGCCATTTTATCTGTTATCAACACTTCGTAGGTAGCGGCTATTAAATATATATCATGGTTTTGCCATACATTTGCTGGGTTTAATGAGTTCACCCTACTTCTCACGATCAGTTTCAGCAAGGTGCCCATTTTATCTGGGTTAATGGTATCTCTACGTGTTCAAAAGGGAGCCTCGTTGTCAGATTCATATAACTTCATATAACGTCCCTACTTATCTTTGTTCAAAATACAAAAGAAATGTTTACTAGCAATGTATCTGGCATATTTTTCTGCCCGTTAAACTGGATTGGCTGAATAACCTTATCTTCGTAGATTTCATCCTGCGAGTCATCGTGAAAGAGAGAAAGATCTATAATTTTCAAGTTAGCATAAAGCACCCCTCTCAATCTTTTCGATAGTTAGCGCTGACTGTATGTAGTAGCTTGTCTGCTCGTTCATGACGACCTAAACGCCATCGTACACGTCGCATAACGTGAATGCCACCTAGATAATTCGTGAGGCTCTCATCTTGCTTCTGGTTATATAGTCTTTGTATGCTACCTGGGAAATGATCGACAACGATGCCGTAGTTATCGAAATTTGGCTCTCGGGCGCTGAGACATCTAACATGAGCCCTCCACTCCGGACATGCTGGAGAGGTCGTCTCAGTCCCAAAATCTTGCCAAACCTGAATTTCGACTTTGATGGATGCTGACAGTGAAAATGATGGGAAGGAAGCACAAACCTCAAAATCTGTGGGACAACGCTTGCACGCTCCCCGTTTTCTAACATTTCCTGCCCTTGGACTATTGCGGACTTCGGAAAGTGCTGTGTCAAGGGCGATTCCCAAAGAGTCGCATCGACTGTCACCCGCGCCATGAATGGGGCAATTGTGGTTACAAGATTGTAGATGAGGACAAATTCTCAAGTGCCCAATGACTTGCCTGAGTTTTGGGTGTTCTTCATTTTCATAGTGTGTAGCTTTGCCTTTATCAACACCTGAACTCCTCCCCTTTCCATTACTATTTCTCTTTATCTCAACACACGGCGGCCCACTAAGACGATATGTCCACCTAGACATAAGGAGAAACCGAAGTTCGCTCCCATAGCCCTGGTCGGTCATACCCCTGACGATTTTGGGAAAAACAGAATACTTTGCATCAAAGCGTTTATTCCACGCCCTGCAGCTCTTGAATTCCGAAACGGGCGCACTATATCCGCAGTGGGCCGAGTACTCTGCATGGTATGATTTTAGCATGGCCTTGAGGTAGGCCCAGTAGTAAGTATTCTGTGTGCGCGCATATTTCAGCGTGAGGTGAACATGTCGATGATCGATTCCGATGTGGCGGTCATCCAGACGACATTTATTACTGGGGCCGTAGGCCAGGGAATTCCATTCGTGTCTGCTGGGAAGACATGGATCAAAACGACCGCTGGGTAAATCGTACTGGTGGACTGGGAGGAGCTCATCAAAAACCTCGCATATCCAAAGATCTGGGCTATCTCGAGCGAGCAGAGTAAGGTATTTTAGACGACCTTCGCGCTGTTGATGGATGGTATCATTGACCACTTGCCCACGCCCAAGACAAAAGGGCTCCATTTGCAGATGCTCGTGTTGTCCACTCAAGCATTCAAACGACACGGTTCTAACGGAAATCTCAACACATCAAATGCTAGTACATTGAGAATATAGTGCGTATATCGGGTGGGAAGTTATAATGAGCACTTTGACCCGCACAACCAAGCATAATACTGCAGTATTTGATTCAGCAGTGGCTGGACAAGGTCTCGGGGCTATGAGTGAGCTTCGCAGTGAATTCCATCGTTCTATGCATAATGTGAAGAACCGACAACAAGATCAGTTATAGCTTTCTGGGGTTGGTTGAGAGTGGATTAATTGAGTGTGTTACTGAGTGGGTGAGGCTATATAAATATATTGCTACCAAGCTATAGGATAATTGTGACAAAGGGTAAGTTACGGAGTAGCCCTTCTTGGTGTTGGAACACCGCGTTTAATGGAACAAAGAAAAAGAATCTTGATACTTACCAATAAGTAACGCTGTTGGTAGGGATTTGACTAAACCGGGCGTTGTCCCTAGCGATACGTCCAGAATCTTTTTACTCTGTGAAAAGGGAACGCCGGCTTTACTTTGGCGGGCTCGGTCGCACTACGGAAGAGTGAACCTACTCACCAAAATTTATGTATCTCTAGAGTTAAGTGTACCGTCCTGAATAGGTTTTGGAAGGTTTTACTGCGTATTGCCGAATTCTAGATGAAGGTTCTAAGTCAAATGTTTCGGTTATATATTACAGTTAACAGTTTATTGCCATACGGTAAGTCAACTATACTTTACTAACCACAATATAATACCCTCTATAATTAATCCATTCCTCTTTTTATAACCCTCGATTTCAACTGTATCATAGTATGTTGAAGGTAGGATATCACAATCCTAACTATATTTGTTGTGCAGGCGTGGCTATTACACGTAGAACTTGCCGGGAATGCTATGCTTAAGGTGTATATAGCAGACACTTGTTGTTGCGCGAAGGTCTCTGAACCTATCTTTATGGACTACAAGGGAGTGCCTTGTGACATAGCCTTTTCAAACCTTGCCACATGTGTCACGAGTGTAATAAATCAAGGATGCTTAAGGTATCTGCCTGTCTAAATATACAATTAACCAGCATCAACTTTTTACCCCAATCTCTGCCTAGAATACCTGAACGCCTAGTATGAACACACCACTCTAAACCGATAAGACAGAGGTATCATGATAGCGCTATTCTATTGAGCCCCAGCACCGTTAAATCGCAGAATTAAGATGGGCAAGGGCTCGCTCCAGCAACGGAAACATAGATTGTCTCTTAGCCTCGGTCACGAGCTCCTGCATTTCCTCAAGCCATTTGCCGTCCTCCAGTGACTTGAGTCTTCTTAATTGCTCAGGGGTCAGTTTACGGATGGCAGCCAGGTAGGTGCTATCGAATTCTCGCGAACACTCACGGCATTCCTTTCCGACAGTGCGCTCCGCCTCCAGGGTTGCCGCTATGATCTCACGCATCACCGTGAGAACGTGCACGCGATTGGCAAGTGTCACATGCTTATCCATCAAAGTATTGAACTTTTTGAGCATCTTTTGTAGCTTAAGCGCTACCTCGTAGCCAATACTTGTTTGCCTTATATCAGACGTCTTGTCGTACATTCCCGTGAAGCCTAAGTGGGTTTCTGCACGGTCTAATATATACGTGTAGTTGCAGGGCAACTCATTTGGCTCACCATCGATCGGCTCGATCCCCTTGTCCTTGACATTAGTGGCACTGTCGGCGACAGACTGAGCAGATATAATGGGAGGTGCTACAGGAGGAGCCGTTGGACAGGGCACACCACGTTGCCCCGCCTTTGAGGATTGTCCACGAGAGGGCATCTGTGCGGTCGCCGCGTCTACTTGCACAATGATAGGGTTCTGGGGTTGTCCAGGGTAGGGAACCGGAGGTGGTGGTTGAGGACCCGGATACATTACCATTCGATTTTTTTGAGAGTTTGCCCCGGACCGAGAGGTTGCGGGAGTGGGTGTCGCGTGTTGTTCGGCTCCCTCATTCCGCTGACGTTTCCGTGGACGTACAGGCGGGGTCGCATCTTCCTGGCCCGGCAGGGGAGCGGCAAACATGTTCGCAAAGAAGGCGTTCGGCGGATGATTTGTCGGGATAGGAGCTCCTGACCATGCGAAGTAGGGCGGTATAGGTGGCGTAGGTGGGTGCCAGGTATTGGGGTTATTGATTCTATCACGGTTCAAGCGGAACAGCGCCTCAGCGATCTGTTGATCGCGACTGGCGGCGTGGGCTAAAATGTGGATGAACTCCCTCGGAGTAGTTCCGTATGGATCGAGTTCGTTGAGGATGTTGTAGAATCGATCACGGTTTGTCTCTGGGGTGAGACTATAATAGGGATGGAAGTGTTGTTCCTGTGGTTGTGGTTGCGGTTGTGATCGTGGTTTCAGTTTCCTTCGGCCCTAGATAGTGACTGGTTAGCTAGACACGCTGTTGACTCGACTATCTAGATAAGACAACATACAGATGTTGGAGCTGGCGCTTGAGGAGGCGGTGGTCGGGCGATTGTGGCTGGCTGTTGATGTCGCTCCTTGAGTTGCTGCTGCTCTTGTGGCGCGGCTGTAGAAGCCGTAGGTGCATTGTCGCCATTGTCACCATTGTCAACATTGTCACTATTGTCAACATTGTCACCATTGTCACCATTGTCACCATTGTCGTCATTGTCACCATTGTCACTATCGTTGCTGGGTCCCGCCGGAGATGTCGCTAACGTCGCTGTCGTCTCGGTCGGAGCCGGGGCTGCAGGCGTCTCTCCTGCTGTTATTGCTGTTGCTATCGCTGGCACCGGCGCCGGCATTATTGCTGGCGCAGGCGGTTCCGCCATCGCATACAATGTTGTCACTACTTGAAAGATGCTGGAGACTGGACGGGGTTCGATTGGTCTGGGGCTGGCGCGGATTGAGGAATGAGGACGTCAATAATGTACGAAACGAGTTTGGGTTGCTGTTTATCCACTAGACCAGCGCTAGGCTGCGGTCGGTAGTTTGGACCCGATCGCTTGTCTAGCCACGTTTTGATCAGGTCACAATCATGCGTGCCTGTAACCCTTGTCCGTACTATGGCTCTTGGCGTAACTACTAGGTATACTAGTTACGGAGTACCCATCTACGCTGCCAAGCCTGCCTAGACAGTAGGTAGTATACATAGCCTTCTTGAACACATCGATCCCCAACAGGCACGAAAGATACCAGACCATCAACAGCGTGACCAATCTTACAGACCTCTAAAAAGGCCTTCTCACCTTGGAATAAACCCCACGTAGGTACTATTGATTGTGTAGTTCCAAATTCCTGTCCAACGCTCTCATTGGAAGGTCTATTCAAGGATCTGATATCGCCAAGGGCTTTCCTATATAAATCTTTAGTTGAATATCATGCCAACTCGTTACCTACCTAAGGTATATGCTCGGCTTGAGTTCCGAGCTGTGGTGGACAATACGATCCGGGTTCGGCGCCACCAAAACCAAGAATCCCCCCAAGCTTAATCCGAACCTATCTACCTGGGTTAGGTGTCTTGCCGCACCTTGTCTTAGGCATAAGGTATTTTAGCCATTCGTGCTCGTAAGATGACATGGGAATAAGCGTCTACGAATGAACGATAAATCTGCATTGAGTGGTCGTCTGACGCGTCGCATTCGTACCCATCCCGCCACAAGTGCTTGAAGGCTACGGCATCCTCATCACGCAGATTTATCGTGGTCTCGGCCTGACTTTTCTCACACCCTCTCTCTGTTTATTATGGCCTGCAACCTGTAATCGCCATCTCGACATGCTGCGATCATTTCAATGTTGATAGCCACTATAGACCCCCGAGCAGTATCTTAGGTACTCTGTCCTGCCTCAAGGTTTGCGCTATGTGCAGAAAGTTTCCTCGCCATCAGGAAAAAGGGCAACTTGAAGCTTTCTGTTCTAACATCTAGGTTTACTCCAACCCTGGCACCGAACAAAGCAAGAATTTCGGGACACGTTTGCACCATCGGGACCGGCATATATATACCAACTTACAGACACCTCAAGGTCGCCTCCTTCCCATCCTTCTCCATGTTCTCTTTGACCCCCTCTCCCCTGTCCACAACCAGGTTCCCGACACCACTCCATTCATCGCCATCTCTATCTAGATCCCACCAAGACGCCAGAATTTTCTTCTTCGAGTCCCTGCATACAGCGGAGAGTTCGATGAAAAAAAAAAAAAATCACTCCCGAAGGAGAGCCAGAGGTTGCAAAAAAATGGTTCCATGCAGTCCCTTTTGGGGTTGCTGCCAGACGCCTGGTCGTCCTCAGCGCCGAAGCACCTATGGAGTTAGCAGAAAACAAACCAGGGGGGAGGGGGGAAAGGTAGAAATCAAAAATTGGTCCGTGCCGGCATGGAGCCAACCGAGCGGTATAGCCTCGCTGTGCAATGAGACTACCCAATACTCCCGACGAAGGACCTCTTGAGCGTCCCTCGCCAACGGCAGTATGAAATGAAGAAGAAAAGAGGAAAAGAACAGAAGAGCGGGAAGCGAGAGAGGTTTATATAGCCACCACCGGACCCATTTCTCCGCAGAAATGAGCCGTGTCGTGGAAGGAACGCATCCTCGCTCTCGCAAGTGCGCACTGAAAGGGGAAGCACGAAGGACAGCCATCATCATATTACCTTGTTGGCCGGCGAGGAAGGCAGCCGCATGAGACTGATTATTGAACAGGTACCTGCAGGAAATCGACGCAGACCGCCTCATCGTGCAGCATCTTGCTGCCGCCAGCGTTTGAGATGCCCGACCGAGGCCTTAATGTCACGCATAGCGAAGTCATGGGCGAACTCGGGCTTGCCGTGGGACATAACGAGGCTTGGATGCCAGCTACTGACTCCCAGATTATTACAGCTTATGAAGACCCCGAGGCCGTATTTACGCCTGTTACCGTTCCATATATTTTACGAGAGGTAAGCCAGCAGAGACAAGAACAGAGACCACCTAGGCATTTGCATTGATATTATTGTGATGGTTTTCATTGCTTAACTATGTACCTACATCCGTGTACTAAACGCTCTGTTTGTACATAGTTCTCGATACGTCCCAACAACCTTGAAGAATTCCCATGTGAAGAGTCGAACCTGCCCGCCAACCGAGCTCCTGATCAAATTCGCAAGATTGGTTAGCCGGCAGAAAGACGTCCAGACGCGAAAGATGCCGAACTCCGAGGAAAATGGCCTGATGGAACGAGCCATTTCATGTTCGAGCGCATGCATAGCAGCCTACACCGAGGTATGTTTGTGTTGCACCAGTTGAAGCATGACATACAAGATGCGCGGGCACCTTCTCGTTGAGCCTGCTACTAACAGTTCATCCCAGGAAAGTGCGCGACCATCCTCACTGGACACTGCTGTAGCCTACGCAGGCACTTTCCGTCTCAGCAGAGCTTTTCTCGCTACTAGGCCTCCATGGCCCGAGGGCGGCAAGAGGAAGAAGGCACCACAGGAGAGGAAAGAACTTGGAAGTTGGAGGGTGGCTTCTTGCGATCAACTATGTCAGCATTGAAAATTGGAAGGAAGGCAGCGAGCACAGACCTCAATACAAGATTCATCAATGACGATGCTGACCGCTTTGGAGTGAACCTTATACTATAATGACCGTGTGATCTCCTGCCCCAATCTCTTCTCGTCTCCCCTAGGCCTGCTTGTATAGTAGCGGTAGGCAGGTATAGCCCTATTGATGATGAGAAGGAGTCGGGAGACCTGACATCACATGCTAGTCCCTCATTCTGTTGACTCCCCTCAGACCGTGTCCCTCATGGTGTCGCAAGTTGAGGGTAGCTAGCTTCACTCTAAAGTCTCATCAACAAAATGGGAAAGAGGCATGCATCGGCATGGTACACGTCATATCAACCGGTAGCTACCAGATGTAAAGGGACAGGCACACGAGCATTAGTGAGTATAAGACGCAACTACCTACCTAGTAGTGTCGATCCGGGGATATGGTCGATCAAAAGGATACCACCTTGACGCTACCTAGGTATTTCCTTACTGCATAGGGTAACGGCGTAGTACCGCTTCCCAGTGTGCCTTGCGAACCTTAGGTGCGTCAATCACGTTTGTATCGTTGGATGCCGTGATTCCATTACTCGGTAGGTACGGCCCTTAGCCTTCTTCGTGAAGGGTTTTCAGTTACCTAGTGGTAGAGTGGACGGCCGCGCCTATTTCTTTGGCGATGGTGTTTGCGTATGTCATGACATGGTCGTGCGTAGTCTGGTTCATGCGGAGGCTCACGCCATGGTCTCATCTATATATCTCATCCTATTCCGATCGAGTATGCTCTTCTACTGAAGTCATCGCAAGGAGAAGTCAATTGCACGCACGCTACCTATCGCTGGCCAGTTCATTCCTACCGAGTTATGTGTATAGTTTATGTTAGCATCATTCAGACTTCCGCTATAATCACTCAGTCCGAAGATACGTCTTAAGGGGACGAAACTGTGATGGGGCGATCTTCAGGCTCTTGTTTAAACGAAACTGAAAAATAAATAAATAAAACGTAATTATATATCAACAGCCATCATCTTCGGCACCATCTTTGCGTATTGCCAATGTAGGGGATTTCTGGAAAATATTTATATTTCTTAAGCAGGAGCCTCTTAATCTCCAAAAATACAGGAGCAAGGAATGCCTCTGAGAATTAACCCACGCTTCTTTTGTCTTCCGCTTTGCCTCCCCCACTTAGTGTGCTAGAACCAGAGCGCGCATCATATTCGGGTGAAGCGCGCCCGCCATTCGCCGAGGTGACTAAAGGGTAGAATAGTCGATGAAAGAAAGTCGGATGAATGAAGCCGAAGCTAAAGCCGTCCGAAATCCGTAATTGCGGGCAATATCTCGAATCTTCTGCTCGTATCTAACTATAATGAGACTACCTAAGGTATTATTGGCATTTAAGTCACCATATTTTAGCTTTGATATTGCGTGGCCGGACTTCTTACTCTGGGCTCAGTAGATTGCCTCTTCTATTTACTATTGATATATGAGAGAATGGCGATGGTAAGCGGTAGATAGTGTCACGATAAGAACACGATGACATGTGCAGAGATGTGTATACTTCTGTTCAATTATGTAGATCTCCCGGTGAATAGGTAATATTACACCTGGTAAAGTGAGCTAAAATGAGACATGCTACGTCAGACTTTCCCAAAGCAGGAATTTATCCTCGGACCAGACCAATCAAAACCTAGCGCAACCGCATTGGCGACAGCGACACAGCGATACAGCTTTAATATCAATACCCTATATCTATACTTCTATATCGTTAGGCACGGGGGTACAGCTTTGTTAGGTACTTAGATCTTCCTCTTGATTCCTGGCGAACAGTTATTGATTGACATTACACTATTATAGATAATTAATAGATATTATCTAAGAAGAACAGCAGATGTACCTTTAGTGCGGCACATATTCCAACCAGTTGCTGTCCGTAAGCTTAGGTACAGTGGTCCATCAAGTCGATCTAGTCTCTGTCATCATTCGTTATATGAGTACCACTGCCGTCCAGGTAATTATAGTCCGTCTATCTTCAAGGGTAAAACGTGGAAAGAAAAAGAAAACAAATCCCAATAACCCCTCATGAAATTGAGTCCTAACCCGAGCGGTGCCAGTCCGCAGGTAGAAAGCTGAGAATGCACCTCTTCCCTGTTTCCTTTCTTCTCCCCTCTTGACATATTTTTACAATTTTCCAGAACACCAAGGAGCACGTCTAGATTCATCCCACCACGCCGTTGATAATTGCAACCCCTTCTCTGAATTCTTTTCGTTATAGTCGGTAGATCAAATAACCCGCATTAACTCCGTGATAGGTAGCTCCTTTGGTCTATCAATAGGGAAAATAAAGCAACAGCGATACGATACAGGCCTGCACAATTTCCGAGCGTCAACTACTGACTACTAGGAAGGGGTACTCTGGTGCCGTAAGTGTCCCAATTCTGGCCCTTCGGCGGAACGCGAATAGTCGTTCAATGACGGCCATTGGGACCCTGTGGGTGGAGTAGGCTTGTGAGTGACATTGAGTTGATGATTGTTAGACGACAATCCCGAATAATGGTAGCCAGGCTTTGGACTAGTCGGCAATTGAACACCCTGGGGAAATGCAGAGTAATAACTATAGTTGGATGATGGGCTCCAATATGTGTGGTTAGGCTTGGGCGCAGGTGGTAGAGGAACATACTCGTGCAAGACGGGGTAATAGTTGTAGTTGGGCACGGATGTGAAGGAGTTGTGGTTGGCTGGTGCATTCATGCGAAATGTGAACTCCATGTTTGGCGGTGGGCAGTTCCCAGTTAAATCAGAAACTGATCGATGATGTGCAGGGCCGCCGCTTGGGACACTTAGCCCCCGTTCCGCTGCCGTCAAGTAGTCAGACTCACGCGGGGGTCTCGGCACGGGCAACAGGCCTCCACCGTAGCCATACTGTGTGCTCTTGACGTTATTGCTGCTGACGATGGACCCCCCGACCTGGGGGTGATGATGCGGACGACGGGGAAAGGCCAACGAATCCGTGGAATGCGAAAGAGCCTCAGTAGGTTTAACTCTTGAACTAGTGCGAGTTGGCACCAGGCCGAGACTTCGTTGACGTTTGCTATGGCTGGCAAAATTCAACGATTGGGACCTCTTGTGGCTCGTGCTTTTCATGCCCGAGTTGACCTCGAGCACACCGTCAACTACGAGGTTAGGTAGGATCTCTATGTCGGGAAAGTGCATTTTCTTCTTCTCATCAAGTTCGTTTTTGATGCGATCCACAATCTTGAGTATTTCGGCTGTATCGTAACCTTCCCGGCACCGGCTTGCTAACCAGGAGGGCACAGATGTACCATTACCCTCTGGGACCGAAAAGTCGGGAGATTCATCGTCCTCCTTCTCCTCGCTCAGGTCGCGATGTTGCCTACGTTCTTGTTCACGCTTTCGTAGAGTCAATGCCCAACCCTGAAGAATTCCTGGTTTGTTCCCTTTCGCTCTTTCTCGTTCGCTCCAATCATGAACACGGCAAATCTGATCCCTGACAAGCCTGCATTGGAGCAACGCATAGTCTTGTATGCTGCGGTATCGTTTCCGCTGATAGTGTTTGCGGCAAAAATGGACCCAAACGTGATCGGGTATCATCCGAGTACACAGTTTGTTGCGCCCAAAGACGTGAGAGACAGTCTTACGAAGAGTCGAGCCAGTATTGCAATCTTGCATAAACTCGCACTTCATAGGGTGATCGTCCTGAGGTCGGGTTGAAGTAATCGGAGATTCCCAGAGATTTGGGTTTGCCACATTGCGACCGGGTTTCGGCTGGTCAAAGTGGGTAGTTGGTCCTAACTCGGAGATGCCGTCAGGATGGTTAAAAGTCCGATTAGCTAAGTTGAACCTTGTGGGATCGGGCGCAGAAAGATTTCTCTTATGTGCACTGTTATTATTAAAATCAAGTGGCACCAAGTGGCGGAACTCGGGTTCGGCTTCATTGTTGCTATGATCAAGTCAGAACTGGAATATTATAAAGTTGGGGCGTCATAAGAACGAGGAGTTGGGGGACCAAGGTTGACATAAATAAATATCGAAATGAGTACAGGGAATGAGAGAGAGAGGAATGAATTTATCTAATAATACGTGAGAGAATAATATAGGAATGCTCTAGTAGCGTGAAGTGAAGAGAATTGTAAATGGTCTGAATGTAAGGGTAGTATAGCGAGTGGAAACACTACAGTTGAGTAGATGGCAATGAAATCCATCTTCCCCAATAGAGATTGCCGCCAGCTTTCTTTTTGTTCATAGGAATCATCGGCGTACTATTGTCGTCCGACGAAGTCCAGAGATGTTAAAGTAGTGAATCAGAATACTCACCTAGTAGTTGCAAAGGTTCTTATGGGACTAATATGCTTTATTGAATTTGATATTGATTCATGTCGAACCGGGCCGGGGGTAAACGTTTCCTCTTTTATAATCGTTGAATGGAAGACATCCCCCCTTGACCGCTGAGAGCTTTGCCCGTCGAAAACAGAACAACCGGGTCCTATTTCAGCCGAAGGAAAGTCTGGGATAGTATCTATTGGCTGTGCGTCCCCGGCGGTGGACAAGGAAGAGAACCGTGAGTGAGATAAGGTCGAAGTTGAAGGGGACGTTAGCGATGAGAAGCTACTATAGCTGTCTGAAATTTTGTGTTTTGGCAATTTCGGACTTGCTCCGTCGATTTGTAATTCCAGCAGCGGTATGGTTGGTGACGATTCGACCTCTAAGTTGATTAAGGGCATGGTATAGCCGTTGGCGTCCCATGGTGTTCTGCTGCGACTAGGAAGCTTGACATCCCCGACTCCACGTGCTGTCGACTTCCCCGACGGTGAGTTACGAATTGGAGATGACGATTCCCCCCTCTCTCTATCGTTGGGCGTAGCTGACCCTCTGCTCAGGCAGTTGGCTGTCTCCCTTTCCGCCCTTCCATTTATAGCTTCATCAGCTGATGTATTCAGCAACGTAATGAGGTCCATTGAGCTCTGCTGCTAGGTCAAAACAATGTTCGGTGCTGTATACTAGTATCGACAAGAGACAGGAGAGGCGAGACTGGGATGCATTCAACACATCCAGGGACGAGTGAGTAATACGAGCCGCTTGTCGATTCTGACTATTTGACTGATTAGCAAGAAAATAGCTTCTATTGCGATGTAGCAGAAGTCGAGCCAGACACTTTAAGAGGGTTGGCATGCTTACGACCGATTAGTATATTAGATGGGGTTTATGAGAAATGGACGACGGAAGGGATGGCTGTTCAAGAAATGGGGTGTGAGGCGCATAAAATAGTAAGGGATCCTGGAAACCATGAGTGTTTTAGCCAGATCGGCACCAGGTAGCCGGTCGATGCATTGTGCGGATGGTAGTTTGGGGGTTAGGTTTTTCAGACTCGGTCAGGCCTGGTGATCGATGAAGATCTACAAGCTGATAGGGAACGACAATAGATGAAAGCGTAGCACACTCACAGCAAATAGAACGCACGATACTCTACAACATCGCACGGCAGCTACCGTAGGCGGCTAATCCAACAAAGCACACCACTTGTCGTCCTTGGTAGCGTGTAGCTGGTAGTGTGGGCCACGCCGATGCAAGGTATGGTTTCTGGCATGGCAGCACCATCCTTTACGTATTGGGGGTTGACCGACGGCCGGAGTATAGCAGACCTTTCCCTGGGGGGGGCGTGGTGTTGTGTACGTGTAGCTAACTGGCGGTCGCTGAAGAAAGGGATAGCCCAAGGCGAGTAGTAACAAGGTCATCTCTACACACGTACTATGTAACGTTGAGA
This sequence comes from Xylaria telfairii, assembly GCA_022495065.1. Lineage (NCBI taxonomy): Eukaryota > Fungi > Ascomycota > Sordariomycetes > Xylariales > Xylariaceae > Xylaria > Xylaria telfairii. The sequence continues at coordinate 130,026 of MU383927.1, forward strand.
AGTCCCGTGAAATGCCTGGGGAGCCCCTGACGTTAGCAACGCCCAGACCAGACCACACCCCGGCTCCGATGCGATCTTCCCGCACTACGCGGGGGTCTTGCCCGGGGTTAGGAGCATCAACCCTGGCGCCCTAGTGCGGGGCCATGTTCATGTTCATGTTCATGTTCTGTTCATCCCTCTTCCTAAGTGCAGGCTCTTCTTGCACGGTTTAGGCAGGGTACCTGTAGTATAGGTGGCTTAGGTGCGGTACACGAGAGGCACAACAACTGTACACTTCAAACCGTTCCTCGGTGATCTCCTCAAGGGTGTATGTCCACGGGCCAGATTGGTTAGATACCGAGTGTGGAAGATCAAAACTCTAGCGCAGCCTTCCAGGGGAGGGACACACGAACTCCAGACGCCTTGTTTCGTCAGAGTACCTACATGTTAGGTACGTACTGTACGTCGCCTGCCAAGTCTGGCGAAGCTGTACAGATGCCATGAGTTGGCTCTGTTTGGGCACGTTGGCAGCGAACGCGGAGAGAAAATACGAAGAAGGTCAGCAAACTTTGGGGTGATAATCAATAACAACACGGCACCGATCCACAGCCTCTGCCTTGAGAGCGCTGCTGTGATTTGCATGGGCGATGACTTGGGAACATAAAGTCAGTACTGTAATATGTCAGCGACCAAAGCTAGTAGCGGCAATGTGCAGTGCCGTGTGTAGCATTGTGGCTGTGTGTTGAACCGACAGTTGTGTAAGGAAGCAAGAAAAGGCTAGGTAGGTAGACTGGTGTTCATAATGCGCGATGTTGTTAACCCGGTAGACTAACCTATACTACCACATCCTCTGCGGATGATAGCTACCTATAGACTAGCCGTCTTTGGGTCCCTAGTGTAGGTACTGTATGTATGTAAATCATTAGCTGGGTAGGTGTCGTGTCTGATACAGCAAGGAGAAGAAACTGCGTTGATCTGCAGGCTGAGACCCGGCGAGTGGCTTGAAACTCACGAGGCATAGCCCCTCAGTTTGATGCCGAACTGCATGCACAGAAGGGCCAGGCATGCGGGCAGGCAGTAGCCCGGGAGGTACCGAGCCTGGTGAAGGAGAGCACAGGTACCGGGTGTGTGCGGAGCCCACTAAAAATACCGACTGATATACTGCTGCTGCTGCTTGAGAATACTTAGGTAAACACCTGTAGGGCGACCACAACAGGGGCTAGGGGAGCTGCAGCTGCGGGAGAGACGGGGCGGGGCAGGGTTTCGAGGACAGCTACAGGGGACCTACAGTAGAAAAGTCCTGACAGGTGTTAGATACCTACTGTACTGTACATACCTGTGCTGTAGGTAAGGTAGGTATTAACTCTAAAGACGATAAAGTACTATACATGTCCTGAGGTTAGGTATATTCCACAAACAACAACCTAAAATACCTACCAAGAATTATCCGTATAAGAGGCAATGCAATCGTCGTCCTTCATTCACGTGTTTTGTGCACCTTTTATTTCAAGATCAAGGCGTACATATATTTACAGCGATCATGGGTGTATCAAGCCAAAACGAAACCCGTCGGAACTTTTCTTTCGGCATTGACCGTGCCAATTACTTACCTAAGCCCGCCTCATCACCGCAAGTGTTACCTATTACGGAATCCAAGCGTTTCTCAGTGCACGTCACCAGCTTTGACATGGAACGCACGGCCGGAGGGATGCCCGTGGGGAATGCGTCGATGTTGCCCAACTTGGGACGACCACACCCAAACCCCTTCACCCTTCACCCTTCGCCTAGGACTAGGGTTGGGGTTTGGTTTGGTTTCACCACAACCGCGCCACAACATGGACAGCCGCCCCCCATGACCAATGCGACAAGGGTCGAGGTGCTGGTGAAAACGTACGGCAGTCTGCTGTGCGCCAACGGCGAACGTTGCTCGCAACTCCAATAGACCGGTGGTCCGGCGAAAGCATCACTCCATCGGGGATACCATGCTCTTGGACCTACTTAGGTTAGGTATGTATACTATTTACGAGTGCATCTTATGATGGTGCTGATTTTAACAAACTTCTTGGCAGATCTCCTCCCTGCCTGCAATATCACTACGCCAAGTTGCGGTCATGGGCTTGCTGGGCACTCCATCGCAGGTAGGGATGGATGTTCATAGGGACACCTGGTCTGGTAAGAGGTTAAGAGGTTTGTTTGCAGTAGTGCAGTGGTGTTGTCAAGGTCGTGATCCGTGTTTCACTGCGTATCGGGACTGTCGCAGAAGGGTCCAAGGCCCTGAACTTGTTCCAGAAGCACGTGTTTTGGCGATCCGTACCGACCGTACCCGTATCTACACTATACTATACTACAGGTCCCGTCTCATCTCATCCTAATACTAAGTAGCTAACATAGCTCTCTCTTTCATCGTGTGCGATTACCGGGTTGGACTGTGTAGCTCGCTAGCCCCATCTTGAAACATGTGGTCCGCCAAGGGTTCCCAGGTTCATGGGTCCGACGGTAGTAGTCCAGGTAAGGTCGCCTCTGAGGTTTTATATCTCTTCGTCCGCGATGTATCGCTCAACTCGTTACAGTACCTGTTACCCATAGGTAAGCCATGTATCCCATATCAACTGTCTACATAGCTGGTATTGTTGGTAGTTACATGAAGACAATTTCCGTAACATTCTCCCCTGTGACAATCCTTCTGGATGTTCTAGTGTTACATCCGTGGAACAAACATGACAATAGGTGTATGAACAAAATTGCCGACGAGGGTGTTTCAGACCCTTCGCCCAATAATGACAGCCATACATGGTACCTAAGGTTGACCATTCAACCAGAACCACACATCGAACCCTGTTGCCGGATGATGTACTGTCGCTTTATTCTAGGCTCCTCCCGAGCTGCCTATCTGGCGTGTAAAACCACTGCAAGTATTTACAAGGTGGCTCGCTAGACCGCTGGATCTCGATGTCTAATCTACTACTTAGAGCTAATGCTTAGTTTGTTCGCAGCGGCTTTGGACAGGCAAGATATATCCGGACTGTCGGAGCCATGTGTGTCTCGAGTAGAATTACGCTCATAGCGCGCGCGAAGTGTGTTTATACAGATACAACGTGACCCTTTCTTCCATGCGAATTACTTCGACAAGTCCCAGTTAGTGGACAGGCAGATTGAACCATTATTCTCTGTCAAGATGACTACTCAAAAGCGATTAGAAGGGAGCTAGGATTTATGAAATTTAATACCTTGCCGTCGCTCGTAGGTATGGCCTTTAGACTAACATAAGAAATTTGGTTATCATGAAGGCACTGTTTGTTCTGGCCTCCGAATTTACAGCCGTAGCATTGTTTAAAACCTGATGAACAAGTCCCAGATGTTTCAAAACCGGAGGACACCACCCTGACGTATGGCTACCCCAGATAATTAACAATTTAGATCATTAAAGTCCGATGTAGGCAACTGGTTACACCCCGGAATATCCTAGTAAGGTAGTGTTGGTGTGATAGTTTCTGAGTCCTACATAATTGTGTTTATTCGGGCTTGGGTCGAAGGCTTTTGGGCTAGGCGAGAACTAATCCGTACAATCACCTAATGTGAGCACTTGGGGCAAGATAAGAGGCGATTCCATAGTACTATGGTATGAGAAATTTCATCGTCTTTTTGGACGAATCATGCCCGCCCTACAACGATAAGCCAAAATTTTGTTCAGCATGGATGGCGTGGTTTTTTTTGGATGAGGCGATGGGACGATCTTGCAAGCAGGGGCTATTTACTGGAGGCTATCGGATCACGTCAAGGATATAAGTCTATGCAAGATTAGATTCTGAGTATCAGATTGTTTGGGGAGAAAAAGTAGCTTACTGGCTGACGGGAAGACCAGCCGCTGACCCACCCCCAGATCAACGTAAAGCTAGAAAAGGTAGAGGCATACATATTTTTGAAGGAGTATGATTTCAGTGAACAATATAGTGTTAAAGTATATCGGGTAGACTCATGCTTAGACTGTTTTGATATCGGATGAGGATGCCTGATTCGTAAGTCTTCTCCTCCACCCGAATATGTCGAACGTAGTCACCCCAAACGTATAGAATCGCATAGCGTTGACGAAGGAACAAATCGGCTATGAATCACCGATTTGGGATGGAAAAATCGACGTCAAAAGTAGGCGCTAGTCACTTACCAGTATTACTTTCTGTGCGAGTAGCACCATTGAGAGTAGTCTATTAGGCCAACGATGGATGCAGCAAGCCGTACTGGGCTCGGCCACATCACCGCAACTCAAAACTAGGATATAGATTTAATCCACTACCGCGCCCACATGTAACCCGTAAACCAGGGGCCTTTCATAGGCTACAACGGGCTTCCACCCCCACATATTAACGAAGCTACTATTCTACAATTGGTGTGATGTTTACTGGCAGCTATAGCAACTGACCTACAACATAAACAGCTTGTATGATGTAATTTCAGGCGTACGATTTATAAGATAATGAATCCTTCACGCCTGGTTTGTGCTATCTTCTAGATGTAGGTGTTCTGCTTCATATCAAAGGAGTGCGGGTAATTTCTGAGGCAGAAACAATCAGGAAAAGAGTGTCTCTTTATGTGCTAGGGATATATCAAGGTAAGGGGGTAATCCAACGTCAACCACTCTACTACGAACCTAGCTTTACTTTTGTTTAGTAAATTTGATCTCGATGTCTTCAAGCTGAATGTCCCTCGCTCATTTAAGTAAAATTAATTGCTATGGGTACGTATGGGCCAACCTACCTCCTAAGGTGAGGAAGGGAGCTCCTATCAAGGAGCTCTCGTCGATTTCGATGTCCTCACACCCTTGTCGCTCGCTATAGACGTACAGAGAGAGTAACACTGCTTTGCTCACGCCCATATCTGTACACAGATTTTTTCGATAAATATTCCAAATAATTGGACGCACCATCTGACCCTGCTGGGGATCTGGCTTTAGCCACGTCATCCCATGTCCAAACTTATAGTCAAGAGCAGCCTCGTGGCCTCAAACTGACAAGGGAAGCAAGGAGAAATGGCATCCGAAGAAGTTGGAATTTTTCCCTCAACGTTCTACTACCTGCTTGGGGTTACTTAATTTTAGTATGTTCTTCTATGAAACCCCCCTATCAACTGCTTTTAAAGAAAATAAGGCTGTGATTACGTATCAGTACGCGCCGCTCCGGCATATTGCCACCCCCAATGATAACTGGAAGATCCTCACCGTGGGTGGGCCTCGAATGGTATGTTGTCCCAAGCCGCTCCCGGTTCACTATCCCTAGGTCTTAGTCCAAAGAAATGAAGTGCTCATTGAACAGTGAGTGGCTGGGGACTGACCGGTGAATCGACGAGTCATGCATGCAGCCTGCTCGGAGATTTGGTGGAACCTGCCCGGGCTGCGGCATGTTGATGCATGCCGTTAATGAATGTCCGACCCTTGGGCCTTGGGTTATGATGGTATACCCTTCTTATTCATTGGGCATTTGTGCATTGGGTGCGAGTTCGTGAGTCTGGGCTCCTGGGTGTTATTTGGCCGCTGGAGCAATACGAAAAGGTCACGACATGGCTGGTGGAATGGCCGTTACTCGGCAGGGAGTCACTTCAGCGAACAGTGAATGACTCTATCACGGGGTATAACTAGCCCGCCAGAGAGATGTCGTGCTTGCAAAAGAGGGATGCCACTTTAAAAGCAGCACTGATAGAGAGGATTACATGTCTAGGATGCAGGGCCTCATGTTGAGACTACCTACCGTTTATGCTGAACCCGATAGGGGCATGGCCAAGCGGCCTCAAAGCCAGTGTATCCCCTGTGAAGCTAAGGCGGTAGCGTTTGAGAGACGATGTAGCAAGGAAATGTATGAGTCTGATTTTCAAATTGTACCACAACGACGGCTTGAAGCGGATAGGTGCATCGTGGGTGAGGCGAACAGTGATTGCTTGCTTGCCCCTTACACACGCGCTTAGTAGGTTGGTTGCACTACAACCGAGCTATTATTCTGATAGGCCGATAACGAATTGCAGCAGGACATGAGTCAGTTAGCCAGATCGCCCAGACAAGTATTTTATATTTATCACCTGCTCTATATGCTTACTGGATGGGGAGACCCAAGCCCTAAGAACACGTAACTAGTCGAGAGAAATCACCGCAGTCGTATATCGATTGGACTGTTGGCATCGAAGTCTAAAGCTCTAACGGGAGAAACTGCTACGGCGGTCAGGCGTCAATGTAGGTAGTGCTGCCTTGTTGTAGTAGTTAGGTGGTTTAGCCCTACTAGTCTGATAAGTTCCTTAGAAAAAGAGATCAAATAATTAACCTCATGAGCCGGCTGACCGGCCTGCAAACGATCTATTGTTGCTGTAGTTGCAAATTGACGAAAAATCGGAATATAGCCCTCTAGTTTACCTCCTACTACCTAGGTAAGGTTAGGTTAGATTCCAGGAACCTTGGTGTAGTCAGCATTGTCGGCAGATTTCGCCCGGGCTTCGGATGAACTAACTGCTTACAAATTTCGTCCGGGTTCGGCCGAAGGTCTTGGCATCATATCCAAGATATTGACCATCACTCAACGATCGCTAGTCGCATGCACTCTTGGTTCAATTGTCTGTTAGATTTTATCCTATTGCGTTACGCGTGATCAGATACTGGTTATTGTGTATTGTGCTCTTCATCTCGATACCAATATAGACCGCTGGCTGTGCTACAGCTTTACCCCAGAGCTGATACACACAGGCAGATAGGGGGACGGCTATCCGGACAGACAGACAGACAGGTTCTATTCCTAGTCCTGATCTGATCATACAATTTCCCTCGAAATGCCACAAGAACGGCGCCTCCCTGTCCGCGGTGCGGATGGGGTTGCTCCTGACCCGAAGCGAAGGAAAGTCCGCAAAGGGACACGCAGTTGCTGGGAATGTGAGTGCGACCCCCCTCGTGACGTCTTAGGGAGTGAGTTTTTGATGCGAACCCGGATAAATAGGCAGGAGACGGAAGATCCGGTGTTTATATCCTTCGGAAGACGCTTTAATATGCGTCAATTGCGAGTCTCGCGGTTCAAATTGCGTAAGCCAGGAGTTCGCCGACGACCAAGCTTCAATGCCTGACCGGCGGGTAACGCAACGCCTGGGGCGTGTTGAAGAAATGCTCGAGAAGCTCGTCGAAAAGATAATGCCGGATACTTATAATGCGAGCCGAGGACGCCCCACGAGCTCTTCGCCCGCTTCGGCCGACACGGTTCAACCGGAGTCGGACGACGTTGGTGCATGCCCGTTCTCAGTTGGCAAGCCTCCCATGTTTGACGTCCTTGTACCTTTCCGGAACGGTAACAAGCCGCCCACTGAGGCCTGCCCTTCCTTGGGTGACCTTCCAACGCCAGCACCTAGCCAGCCCGAGATACCGGTGCTATGCTCTAAGTATACGCAAGTGTCGAAAGCGTTATACGATTTATTACCCTGCCAGCAGGATATTGACGCCATCGTCACGGAAAGCCCAGCATCTAGCTTTGTGGTTAGTTTCTTCGCGCGATACCGCGATGTAGCCACCGGACGAGCCGCGGAGCCGTCCTCTATGCGCGTTGTTCTGGAGCCGTCTTCACACCCGGCTATGCTTGCCAAGAGATTGATGCAGCTCACGAACTGCCTCCAACAAATACAACCTACAACGCAACTGAAGCTTGTTTTGAAAGAGTCTCCCCGATGCCTGATGGTCAAATATGTCTCGATAGTCTCAGAACTGGTGGCTTACAACGACGACTTAGTGGGTTATGCGGAAGGGTTGGAGACCCTAGCTCTGATCTCGTTGTATCATGCTAACGCTGGCAACCTACGCAAGTCGTGGCTTATGCTCCGCCGCGCGATATCTGTGGCTCAGCTTATGGGCGTTGATAGGCTGGGTGACAAACCACTTAAGTCTGCTGATCTAACATCCAACCCCTTGACCCAAGTTAGGGCAAAAGCACTTTGGTTCCGTCTTAACTTCACGGACCGATATCTGTCTCTTCTTCTAGGCCTGCCAGCTGCCACAGACGACAACTCTTTCTTAAACAACGACCCTGACGATGAGCCGACGGATAAGCTAGAAAAACAACACACGGTTGTCATGGGTGCTATCATCAAGCGGAACTATAGTAAAGGCGATGCGTCTTTTGGTATGACACAAGCCATCGATTGCGATCTAGAGGCAGCGGCACGAAGCGTTGCGTCCGACTTCTGGCAGCTCCCGTCGGCCGAATCTTTGGTGGATGTAGAGCCCTTAGAAACTATGCGTGCTCGTAAGTAATTTTCGGTTTATTTCCTTTTCTGTATATTTCTTTAGCTATTTGGATCGTATCAATGATACTTTTTCCCCATGATCATGTCTTAGAAGTGTTCTAACTTTTGAGGCACTCGTATATCACCCACCCCTGGTGCCTGATAACTGACTTGGAGTGTTATAGTAACGCAGCTAATGCTGCAGATGAATCATCACAACCTTCTCATCTTGCTCCATCTTCCTTACATGCTCCGTGACCCAAAAGAACGGCGCTGGGATTATAGCAAGGCGACCTGCATAAGCTCATCGCGGCAACTCTTACGCACGTTCTTGGTGTTCCGCAAGATGAATAATGCGTCAAATGCGTGTCGCCACACGGATTATGGCGCATTGACAGCATCTATGACTTTGCTCCTGGGATACTTAGATCCAAAGCTGCAGGCGCGTGACCAGGCTACGACCTCAAAGAGAGAAGATGACCGCACGTTAATCCAAGAAGCGCGTGCTAAACTCGAGCAGATGGCTGACCAGAATGGAGATAAACTCGCCCGCGAAGCTGCCTACATTATCGGTCGCCTCATGCCTTTATTAAACCCGGATCTCATGACAAGTGGCGGTAGTGGTGAAGGGGGGAATAAAGAAGGCGGTGGCGAGGTGGCTGCGATTCACTTCGAGATCCCATACCTGGGGACAATTAATATCAATCCACCTGTGAGCTCACAGGCCCCCCAGCATGATGTGCAACCGCATGCCCATGCAACACCAACACCTACCCCCGGTCTTGTTTCCAACACTGGCGTTACGCCCATTACTTCTACTGCCACGGCCAAGACGGCCCCTCTCAACGTAAACCTGAATCAACGTGAATACTATAATTTTTTGACGTCTCCTGCACTCTCACATAACACTCCGCCGGCCACGGCAAGCTGGAACACGCCATCAAACCAACAACATTCCGGGCCTGTTGAAGCCGATCAAGTCGCCGAGGCATCCCACTTCTTGTCAATCCCTATGGAATACAATACTGATTCAAATTCAAATTCATACGCTGAATTCAACGGGCTTCCGCCCATGATGCAATTCGAGTGGTCGCAGGCACATCTCGCTCACCCAGAGCTCGCAGCTGAGGCCGAGGAGTGGACATTCCAGGGCTTTGACACAACGTACTTTGAAAGTCTATTCTCTTCTGGCTCACAGGGGCTCTAAGATTTGTTTGAAGAATGAATAGGCGATGTTAACGTCTACTACGTGATATTAATGGGCATGGGAATGAAAATTACAAGCTGGTTTCCTCAAGTATATATTGTTTTAAGTCGTCTCTCGATACGACGACACTTTGTCCATAACTCGCCATACCCTGCTATTTATATAAGAATAATAGTATCATTACTTTCAATATCGTCTTATCTCATATACAGAGAAACAAGCGTTGGCTAATGATAGGCCGTTATAGGGTGATGATGACGGCACCCTTCTTGCGGGAAACGGGCCTGGCCCTAGGTCCCTTCTTCAAAGCCAATATCCTCGTAGCGGCGTTCTCTGCTGCCGTGACGATCATTGCAGATGGGTTCGCTGTGACCATGCCTGGGAATATGGACCCATCGACCACAAAGAGATTATCAGTGCCATATACTTTAGTGTCAAGATCTACAACAGATGTGCCATTTGCTTTTCGGCCGTCGTCCAATCCTATCTTGTTGGTACCTGCAAAAGTCAAGTATCAGTTGAATCGGAAGCTTTGTCCCCTAATCAGTATATACCAAGGCAGACTTACCTAGCCAGTGGTTCGCACGACGCTTGGCGGCGCTTACCACGATACTATCTACATATTCTTTGGTCGTCTGGTTCGCAGGCGGGAAGGAGAATTTTAGGTTTGGGTATCCCGAAAGAGCTTTGCGGAGACCATCGATGCTGGCAATGACGGCGAGCTTGTCGTTTTCATCCTTGAGATACGGCGGGTCCGATACAAAGGTATCTAACTCCTGACGGATGATCATGCGGCCACGAGAGGTAGAACCACGGCCGAGATACTGGCTCATAATCATCGTGCCTAGAATATGTAAGCTTTGGCTTTAATTAACAAGATCGAACTGTTGCACTCACTGTTACTACCAGTCTGGTCGGCTCCTTCAATACGTGCTGTCCATTGGAACTGACGCACTTTACCGTCGGCTCCTAAGACTTCTTCCCAAAACTACGTACGGACGTTAGGCTGCATGCCAAAGACAATCAGATGTGAGATGACATACTACAGGTCCGATATTCGGAGCGGATTGTGCGAGAATGCCAGTACGATTCGCTAGACTGAGTTAGGGAACCATTTTAAACGAAACTTTGCCACTACTACTCACCAAGATAGGCTGATCGGTCTGAAGGAATAGGCTTGGTCCAAGCCTCATAGAAGTCGTAGAAGATGACGTCTGGGTGGGTGATAAATGTATCGGTCTGCGGAGGAGGGGCTATTAGTAACCGAGGTAAAGACTTTCCCGGTTATACGCACGTTGACATGATCAACCAAGTTGTAACCGACAGGTAGATTAATCCACGCGTCGCTGCTAATCATAGACGGGCCATCCTTTGACGACTTAACCACTTCTAACTGGTCGCTGGGGCCAATTCCACCTGATAACTATTAGTCGCCTGTTCTTGAGAGAGAGAGAAGGATCTCACTTCGCATCAGAAACTTTGCCGAACCAAAAGTTCCAGCAGATACAATCACACGTCCCGTGTTAGGCGTAACAGAGACTGTGCCATATTTCCCTTGCTCAACCGTGCAATCCAGCTCGACACCAGTTATTTTTCCACCAGTTCGAAGAGCGCGGCGAGCTGGTGTTTTCATCCATAGCTGAAAGTTGTCTCTCTCAGCTGCGGTCTTCAGGTACGTGGCCATTGGCCCGTTTCGCTCGCCTCCGGAGAACATGTACGTCGTAGGGCCAAAGGTACGGTTCTTTGCGCCTGGGGAGTTGTTGGGGACGTCGACTCCTGTCCAACCGCCCTTCTTCAACGCCAAGCTTAGAAGGTTAACTCCTTGTGGGAAATACACCTTTCCGTCGACAGATGGTGTGGTTGTTCCAGGAATGCGCTGGAATACCTTCTGAGTGGCGGCCTTCAAATCGGCATCGTGCCATCCGGCAGGGAAATTCTCATCCCAGTCTTTAGGGTTACCCTGCTACTCATTAATACTTCATCAAGCCCGTTGGTCAAGGATTGGGATTACCTTCCACCAAAGCCCAGCGTTCACAGCAGTGCCACCGCCAAGAACACAACCAGCCATCTGATCTGTGTCCTTACAAGCGACGCCGGCGGAGTCGACCCAGATCTGGTTGCATAGGCCAGGTACATCGAAGCGAGTAAGGTCAGTCTTCTCGAGCCAAAGAGGTTTCATATTACCACCCCACATGCCTAGTGATGGAGGACCCTTCTCGAGGAGAAGGACGCTATGCCCCTTTTCACTGAGACGGTCGGCCATCGGGATACCACCGGCGCCGCCGCCAATGATGATATAATCGAAAGTTTGATTGGCCATCTCTGGATGACAAGTAGCGATCGGGTCCGCGGGATCACTGGGGTCAGACGCGCCACAGTCCCCGGGGACCACTCTCGTTGCTTTCTGAGCCCAAGTGTCGTACGAGTTCTTCACAACGTTGGTTAGGGGTGCGCCGAACTGACCAAAAGTATCATGTTGTTTAACACTAATCTGTGAGGGGCAACTGGGATTGGAGGGCGGGGTTTTCGAAGCAGCTCGTCCTAGAACGAAAAAGCCAGAACTTGTTTGAACGCTTCCCGTTGCACCGTCTTGGTCCCAAGAGAAACAACCCTGACATCGGTATATGAGCTCAAACCCGGTGTCGGTTACCTTGGACGATATTTGCGTCAAGTTAGCTGGTCCCTTGTACTCTTCAGGAAGGCTGTATCCAGTCGCGAATCGGAATGATGTCAAGACTTGGTCTCCATTGGCCCAGGCAACTAATAAAAGCGCTTGTGTCATCTGCCCGGACTGGCCCAGAGACAGACCGCACCAGCCCGTCGAACATTTCTGTCATACGCTTAGCACATGTTTGCTTGTGCCCTTGCCGCAACTTCAATAACGTACCAGAAGTCCAACGTACTCTGTGGCGTCGGTTGTTAAAGCGTCACTAGGTAGTGTCATACCGATGGTCATATCACCCTGTTGCCATGTTCCAAATTCTATCCCGGTATCGGGATCGGTATATGAGACTGGCTCCTGGGCGAGGCATGTTCGGAATGCTAGCGATAGTTAGGCTTGCTCTAACTCAGCTACATCTCTTCACTTACAAGCAGCGACAGCTAGAACAGCAGTCGTAATGCGTGAAACGCTCGGCATCTTGAGGCCAATCAGAAAGCGTCCAGTACCATAAGACAGACAGACAGACCAGTTCCTCCTTCAAAAATCGAGTGGCTCGCTACCTATTTAATATCATTGTGACGACCTACCCAGATGGCCTAGGCTCGTTCCGTAGTTCCGGGACGGCCGCAAGGTCAGCCACATCATGAGCAACCTCGTTGGTAGAATCTGAGGGCCACGAGACATGGGCTCGATTCGGGAAGCTAAGCCGATCCACTGAATAGCTCATTGTGTGGCCCGCATGAGATATAGCGATCTACTATCCGGAAAGGAAGAAGACAGATAAAGTTACGCAGGTCGTTTATTGGCGGAGTAAGCTGAAAAGACATCCGACTGGCCAGAATAGGCGATAGCCGCTTGAGGCTGTCAGCCGGGAAGCTATAAAAATCGGGCAATAGCACAAGTCAAATGAAACGCGGAAGCACAGGCCTTATGAGCCTGGAAGCCAAGCGGCTCAACTCCATTCATTGCCTTGTCCCAACCAGGTAGATTGCTTGCGCCGATGGGTACCAGGGGGCCTGGGGCACCCATGAGCCCCTGAACAGCCACCAATTGATCCCATTTTGTTCAATGTGCCGAGTATGCTTGCTGCTGTTCGTCAAGTGCAGCGTACCAAGTGTGTGAGGGAGGAATAACACACCTCCCGTACGACGTTGGCAGTCAGAGCCCGGGAAGAGGGATTGGGGAAGCTCCCCGAGCCCCAAACATGCGGGGATCTACACATTGCACGGCCAACTTCGGCTGAATATTGCTACCAAGCGACGTCTCTACAGGCATTCAAAAGAATGGTTCTGCGGCGGGACCCGCATATAATGGACAATTCTCCGCTGTCCAGGGGTTCCCCGCAGACGTTGAAGACCTCATCTAAGTAAACCGAGATGCTCCCCGCAAAGTTGCCGATGTCGCCTTAGAGCCTAAGATCAGGCGGCCTGGCAGGATGTGGGCTGTCTTGATGAGTAGTCATGCTGACTTATGCAAGACATAGCATTACTCTCCACGCGAATAACAGTGAGTCTCCATCTTGGCAAGCCAAATCCGTTATTGATTGATGCGTGATCTGGATAAATGTGCGCCAAACGCTCCTATGAGGCTCTTAATTAAGCGTGTCAGCTACATACCAATTAATGTTGCTCAGCCTATATTCGGAGAGCTCCCTCCTTGACTTCTCATTCGGCAAGCCCCGTAGCAGATCGCATGGGAAACGCCTTTCCCTCAACAACTTTGCATATCTCACCTTGAATACCTAACGTGCTCACATAGTTATGTTGAGGCGCTTCATCGGCTCCCAGGGCCGAAATAAATATTCTAGTCGCTTATGCACCATATCGTGGGAATTATTTCACCGTGATATATACATTCTAATTCCTGACTAGTGCTGAAAAATACACAACCACAGCGAGCTACTACGCTGGTACTGCTAGCAGTTACGGAACAGCCCACCTCCGCCGCACATCGACTCCTGGTTATCGTCAATATTCAGTAAATGATATTCACTCACGGAATTATACATAATGATGGTGTCATATTTCCCGGTGAGGCTGCTGACATACACATTGCGGCTTGCCGTATTCCGGTCCCGAAAGCAAGCCTCCAAGTATCTAACATATGTCAAGACGCCTTCAACGGGAGGCCTGTTTTTTGTCTTACACGGGCAGGCGAAATAAGACTAGGAGTAATATACTGGTAAATAACTTACCGCTGGTTAAGCTTTGAGTATTTCCCGGTAAACCACAACACACATTTGTGCTGAAGAACGATCATATTTAATTTTGACGAGATATGTCAACCTTATAGATGCATAGCCACACCGAGCTCTTCCGGTTCAATCCTCTTCCGGCTTATATCATCTCACTTATTTGCGGGCACAGGAACGTCTGCCAAAGGAGTGTAATAAGGTGAGATATTGGTAACAGCAGGGTTTTCTTGCAGACGTCACGAGCCGAGTTTATAACCAGGGTTATTATGCGCGTGCGTCCATTGGCTATGAAGAGCTGGGGTAATGCATGGCTCTCCAATCAATATCTAACCGCCTCGCCAACGTTCCATGGCTCTTCGAAAAAATTATAAAGTTTAATTCAAAGATTATTACTTTTATGTCATTGCCGATTGGACTATAGAGGTTCGACCTCACCCCAGATTCTTGGCCCGTTTCCTGACAGCCTCGATGCCGATGGGCCAGACCTTCCTCAAAGGATGTAGTGTAGAAAGCTTCACAATATCAGCAGTGGAATATCAACTGCCGAGAACCACGGAGGTTCTCATCCCTTCATGGCGAGCTAAGAGGGCATGACGTTGAAAGAAGGTTCGAGGAGGAAAGATATATACCATCAGTGTCTGCGTCATTGAGTTCCCATTACCTTGCGGTTGGGAGAACACATAGCTTGGCATTTACACCACTCCGCACAAGATGAAGGGCTTCATCAAGGCTACCATTACCGCGGCTCTGGCTGCACAGAGCGTCTCGGGGCACTATATTTTTCAGGCTCTCAGCAAAGGTACTGCTAAAGGTACACCGTACGAGTTTGTGCGCCGCAATACCAACTACAATTCTCCGGTAACCGGTGGGTTTAAACATAACCACGCTTTGACGCTAGTGTGAACTCTAATGTGAATCTGCAGATCTCTCTTCGAAGGACCTTCGGTGCAATGCTGGCGGTGCCACCGGCGGGAGCACCAGCACCCTAGCGTTGAATGCCGGTGACCAGTTCACCTTCAGTCTCGACCAGGCTTTATATCACCAGGGACCAGTCTCACTGTTAGTCAGCCCAATTTGAGCCGCAGTAAGGAAGATATAATCAGCTAACACTCATGAAATTCTAGGTACATGTCTAAGGCCCCTGGCACGGCGGCCGAGTATGATGGTAGCGGAGATTGGTTCAAGATCTTTGATTGGGGTATGTCATTGCCTACGAGACGAGTGTGTTATTATTATTACATCCCTAACTAGAAGCTCAAACAGACCCGAAGTTTGGAAACGGGCAGGCTCAATGGACTATGACAGGTATGAAAACTAATCACAAAATGCTGGTTCTTCTGCACGATACTGACTTGATACTAGGCACTTACTCTGGCAACATCCCCAAGTGTATCGCCGACGGCGAGTATCTTCTGAGAATTCAATCTCTTGCGATTCACAATCCTGGGGCCACTCCCCAGTGGTACATCAGCTGCGGACAGGTCAAAATCTCTGGGGGCGGAAGCAAGACGCCTTCGCCAACAGCCAAGATTCCCGGCGCTTTCAAGGCGACTGACCCTGGTTACACCGCGAACATTTACAATAATTTTAACAGCTACACGGTGCCCGGTCCCTCTGTCTTCACTTGCTAAGTAGACTCGTAAAGTTGACCCAGTCGCGATAATGGATGATGGCGCACATAGTGCATCAGATAACCAGTCATGGGGCAGGGTGTAGGTTGAAGTAGAATGTATATAGGGAATGATAATCATTCTTTACTATATTGTACTCATTGGTTAGCATGCACAACTATGCCCAAATCATGCCGTGAAATTGAAACTCGCTTTACAGTTACTGTTATCCCTTACACATCTCTAGATTTTCGGGCGGTGATCATCGTACGCATAATGCCCGTCTATCCGGTCCGACTGAAAGATGAACGCTGAATAACGAGTTATAGGAAAACTTCATCCGATAATGCCTAGCATAGCCGCCTGCACGGCTTGATTTGGGAGATCCAGCATCGCCTTATTCACCGATTGTAGCACATATACGTACAGTAAGCTTCTCAGAAATGAAATGATCAACCATCCCTCTCCACATAGATCTTAGCTAATGATCGCCAAGAAGGGTCCGTCAGTTTCATAGCTTCGGCCCCGCGATTTCATTCCCCTTTATAGCGATGCCCCCGAATCAAGCTTTCTATAATAGATATACTAATGGAAAATCCGGTATGATCGCCAGAGTTATGACATTCGCGGCATGATAGAAGACTCCAAACCTGAACGCTAACTTCTTGTAACTTGGCTGCTTCGAAGTTTAGTGCTAAAGATCGTCGCTTTAGTCTCAAGATGTATCATGTGTCTATTTAGCAGACACGCGGCTTGGACAAGATAATACGCTTGTTTATGCGGCTAGGTATCGACTATTCTGGAATCTTTAGCTATTCGATCTTAGATTAATGAAGTGATTGGTGAGTGATGCTACCACCACTCCGCCTTCCTTCGGGCTCCCTATCGCCGTCCCCCCAGATGCAGTAGGTATTCCAAGATACAATGACATCACATAGAGACCCCTATTGTTAACAAGCCTGGCGGCCGCCTTTCACTAACACCTCCAGACAATATAGATAGCTAAAGAGAAAAGTACATAAACGTCGCGTCGTTGAGACCTCTGAATTGAGTCCCACCACGTCCAGTTTTCTAGCCCAACGGTTAACCCTACCTCCCACCGTATAATTACCCTGATTTCAGCGTCTCTTTATCACCATGAAGCTCACTACCGCATCTATTACCACGCTAGCTGCGAGTGCATCTGCACTTCCACAGGCAATAAGTCCGTCCTCCCGTCTCTCTTTGGCATTACCAAGCTTGGCACTAAGAGAACAACAGGTACACCTCCAAAGCGCGATGCTGGGGTCCAGTATTTCGGTGTCAACATCGCTGGATTCGACTTTGGCTGTGGTATAGATGCAAGTAGCACCTCAAACCCTATTAACCAAAAAAAAAAAAAAAAAACTAATGGGAAGTAGGGAGGTTGCGATACGGCCGGCGTGGGTCCGCCTCTATCGACACTCGGCGGCCCTGATGGGTAAGTTATGACACCCGGCTTAAGTTCGACGGTAGGGCTGGTATGTTAACGATTCCCAGAGCGGGACAGATGTCTCATTTCGTGAACGATTTATCTATGAATATTTTCCGACTTCCAGTGGGATGGCAGTACGTGCTCCCGTCTCGCCACAAGCCCACAAGCTCCAGCCAGACTCTAATGATGGAGTTGACTATTAACGACACCTAAGTGCCGCGTTCTAACTCTTCAATTCCTTCTAGGTTCCTCGTAAATAATCAATTAGGTGGCCCGCTCGACTCCAATAACGTTGGCCAGTACGACCAGCTCGTCCAGGCATGCTTAGCTACCGGTGCTTCTTGCATTATTGATGTGAGTACAGAGCACCGACGCTTTCAATATTAGGCAATTGGATTTCTAACAGAAGATGACTCATAATTAGATTCATAACTACGCCCGTTGGAACGGAGGAATTATCGGACAAGGCGGCCCAAGCAATGACCAATTCGCCAATCTCTGGAGCCAGCTGGCGACAAAATACGCGGGCGCGGAGAAGGTTATCTTCGGGCTCATGAACGAACCTCACGACGTCCCAGACATTGGCGCATGGGCTCAGAGCGCGCAAGCCGCCGTGACTGCCATCCGCCAAGCCGAGTCGGCGGCCGGCGGTGCTGCGCACATGATTCTCATCCCTGGGAATGACTGGACTTCCGCAGGCGCGTTTGCCACAAATAGCGGTCCCGCACTCTTGGGCGTTGTGAATCCAGACGGCAGCACAACGGGGCTCGTGTTCGACGTACACAAGTACTCCGACACCGACGGCTCCGGAACCCACACGGAGTGTGTGACGGATAACATCTCGTCGGCATTCGCGCCGCTCGCCGACTGGCTGCGCAGCAACAACAGACAGGCCTTGAATACGGAGATGGGCGGCGGCAACACGCAATCCTGCGAGATGTATGTCTGCGATCAAATCGCGTACTTGAACCAGAACGCCGACGTCTATCTCGGTTACGTGGGCTGGGCAGCGGGATCGTTCGATCCCGAGAAGTATGAGCTGAGCGAGGTTCCGATAAATAACGGGGGTTCCTGGACCGATAGTGCTCTCATCCAGGCCTGTTTCAAGAAGGCCCAGTAAATTGGGGTCGAGAGTAAGCGGTTGCGTTACTTATGGATATTGTATATATAACACATACTGGCATGAAGACAGTGCTGTCATCCCGAGAAAAGATGTTTCGCTCCATGTAAATAGCTAGACCCGATAATCTGAAGATACCTACCTACCTCAGTCGATCGTGACGAAGATTGCTCGCCTCGAATGATTCCATTCATCCTCTTGACGATGTAGGGTGTCCCAGTTCCGGTAATTAGGCACACCAAGTAGCCTCGTTTGATATCCCGCGGCCCGACACCGACCATATTTTCGCCCTTTGGTCTAGAAGATTCGCAGATCCTAGTGAATCTTGTCCAAAGCCTATGCGACACCACTAATCCCCTATCCCCTATTCCTGCTCCAGCCTGAGTCCAAACTCTACCTCAGGCGTCTCTTTTATATGCATCTTACATACCTCTTTTTCATCTGATTCATCTCGGTCAATACATATTGTGTCAATCCACAGCGGTTGTCTTCGCTTCTTTGCACAGAGTCGGACCATCGTTGGTCTTCCCGAAATGGTGAGACCAGCACCAAAAAAGCGTCGCCTTACTAGTAAACCCTTTCTTGCTCTCCGTGTTACTGCATGTATGGCGTCTGTAAGATGTTACTCGTGACCAAGCTCTCTTCCAAAGCGCGGCCCTCGGTTCTTATGAATAGGATCATTTTGTATTGTTGGTGTACCACGCAACGAGATTGGATGTACAGTATGCATTCATTATCAGATGGACGAAACTCATGCATTTTCGGAGGATGTGTACAGTAGGTATTAGCTTGGCACCGTACAGTAGCCGATTTCCCCACGAACACAGTGTAAGATGATCCACCTCCTAAACCGGCAATATGACTGTGGTCAAAGCCTATGATAGAGCCCGATCGTACTGTGTCCCTTCCAAACACAGTGCTTAAAAAAGGTAAGCCGTAAGCAGCTCATACTTTCCTAGGACGAGTCTGCCAGCTAGATAAAACCGAGCTTACCCACAACAAACTTGTTCCAACCCCTATATTATACAACGCTCCCTCGCAGGGCTCTATACATGACTCCATTCCACGATGGCCGTCACCAAATGAAGCGAATGGCAACGTGGCTGAGTGGTTAAAGCGTATGACTAGAATAAATCACATCCGGACTAGACTATCATATCCCTTCGGGGTCACAGGTTCGAGTCCTGTCGTTGTCGATAAACTTTTGCTTTTTCCGCAAGTCTTTTCAAAGCTGCCCTCTCAGGCGATGTTACTATCTATATAGCTTTTATGGTTTGTTGCGGCCTGGTGTTGTAGTATTTAGCTAAGTAAAGCCTTATGCTAATAGTAACTAATTGCATTGACTCTACAGTAACGCCTACTAACTGAACCTGGACATAGTAGAGAGGCGTTTGTTTACTTACAGTAAATTATCGCCTACTGGCACAATGTATTCATTTCTGCTCGGGCCCTGTTGAACAGACCATTGGGTCGCCTGATTTAGCAATGTCCTCCTTTGACTCGTGGTGTGTTGCTATAAACTAATCATCGTCACCCGAGAACGAGCCCTGAAACTCCTTTGCGGGCTTCCTTTGGCCATAAGTACACCATAATTTGTCTTACAGGAGTAGTATCATTATGACAACCTCACAACTAGCTCATTATTCATGAAGAGAAATTATTGGCTCGATTGTAGATAACCAGTTTACGCGGCATGTCCTATACCTTTTCGAGCACTGTCTCACAATCACCATTCAAGCAAGAGAATATCCTGATCGCTCCTGTTTCCCACCTAGGGATATAAATTAGCATACAGCAATCAAAATACAGTCATAGGGATTCTGATAAGACGGCAAACTAGAATGAGACATGGTGAAACCCAGCATTTATTCCTGACAGCTTCCCTACTGACGCAACGCCGCCGGATTTCCTCCCTGTGCCCTTTTCCTTTCTAGGTGTGAACCTTGGGTATATCTGATCAAGCCTCTATCCGCACTCCAATTTTTCCCAACCGTCCAATACAGCTGCCTGATTTACACGCCCAAATGCCCCTGCCAACATGTTGACTCCGTAGAAACCACACAAGAAAAAAAAGAAAATTGGGTATCACAAAACTCCCTGCTCTGAAAACAAGTGCAGACCATCAAATTCCCATGATTCGCAGTCCCTGTGGCCAAGACACCAATGTCTTGTGCATGCGCCTTGTGATGCAAGAAACCCAGAACCTCCCTGGGCAAAACAAGAGAAAGAAACGTGGCACCAAATTTACCACCTAACCCAGTTCATGACGATGAAGCAACTATCCCCTCCAAGGAACATTTGCCTCTGGGTACACTTCTCGAAGCCTTCATCTGCGCCAGCAAAAACAATAGTTTTCAGCTCCCATGCTCTGTATCATCATTACGAGCACATCGAGCAGCCCATTGCCTTCTCAGCCGTCAGCTAGGATCAACCGGTCTCGGCATACAACACACACTAAGGACATCATCCTCGCCGCGGGCGAGGAGATTAGTTGCCGTCCCAGGTGGGGTAGTAGACATAGTGGTCCTGACCATCCTCGACTGGCTCAGCCTTGATCTCAGGAGACTCCCATCTCAGAGCCTTCCGCAGCTGCGCGGTGTAGGACTCGTCGTCGTCGTCATCGCCAGGCTCCATCTTGATCTGGGGTGACTCCCATCTCGCAGCCTTCCGCGGTCGCGTGGTATAGGCCGCCTCGTCGTCGTCGTCGTCGTCTTCCCAGATGCGAAATCTCTTTCTGCCCTTGGAATGGTTGCGATCGTTGCTCGCCTTTAGCAACGGCGAGATTGGGTAGTTTGAATGTGGCTCGACCTCATCCAATAGGGAGGGATCTGCAACGCTAAGAAAGTCCTTGACCATGTCGTCTGCTTGGAGGGGGTCTACAAGTTCTGGGAACGACACTTGCTGACCCAACATCGGGAAAACAATATTAGAATTGAGCAACGACTCCTGAAGGGGTGCGATCTGACGAGGTATGATGGTGGCTCCGTAAGGATAGTCGTAATTGGAGTTGGGAGGAATGTTTTCCTGTTCGTAGAGAGGATCGATGCCATCGTAGAGAGCATCGATGTCATCGTAGAGAGGATTGATGACATCGTAGTAGGCGTCGATACCAGCGTGGTTTGCGGAGTTATCTTCCACCTGGCTGGGGTTGTAGTTACCAGCGTAGTTTGGTGCCACATACATCTGTTCAAGGCGAGGATCGATATTATCGGCGTAGACTTCGTTGCCAATAGAGTTTAGGGAACTCTGCTCAGAATGAATGATGTTCTGGACACGAGTGTAGTCCGGTTTGTTCTGTTCTAGGATCTGGGCTAAACCTAGAGTCAGCTGATCACGCACTTTGAATCCTTCTGTCGATGGTGAAGGGGAACCTTACCTTCTGCCTGTGAATGGCCAGGAGATGGGATCCAGCGCGGGATCCATTTTTGGGTTCCGGCCGTCACCATCCCTCTCATCTCCAGCTCTCTATTCAGTGCTCTGAGATCCTGGAATAAATTTTCGAACCGCTCCCCAAGTAAGGGCTCGAGCGGGTCTGGAAAGTTGGCGAGGTAGTTGGTGGCCTCTGGGAACGTGAAATGTAGTGGTGACTTAGGTGCTTCGCCGACGTCGCTAGGTCGGACAGGGTCATATGGCAGGGGACGGCCGCAAGACGACGTGGATGAAGGCATCGTGGATGAAGACATCGTGGATGAAGACATCGCGGATGAAGGCATCGTGGATGAAGACATCGCGGATGAAGGGATCGCGGATGAAGACATCGCGGATGAAGACGACGTGGATGAAGACGACGTGGATGATGATGCTTGATGATGAAATGCAGATCACTGATGAAGATTCACGGCAGTGATGATGCAGTAATAGTAACGATGATGGAATGCCACGATGGTGGGATGCCACGATGATCATGAGATGGGGAGATGTGGTGGTTGTGGAGGTTGTGGAGGTGGCGGAGATGGTGGGAGGTGGGAGGAGAGCCTTTTATAGATATCTGAGAAGGTAGAATTGGTTTGTTTGCTACATCACATGATAAGTAGAAGAGAATATCTGTAGGTAATGGGATCGACTGACAGTGAACTCTGTGATGGCAGATGGCCCGGCAGAAAGTGTCAGACCGCCCGCTACAGCGATGTTTTTGCCGTGAATGTACGTCCTATTTCGGTGAGCGGTGAGCTTAGTTTCTGATCATTTAATGGTCATAGCATGTTGGTAGTGGAGGAACAAGTGCCATCTATATTTAGGTCTATTCATTCACGCGTGTCTGTATGATGACGTGGTGACAGTCAGTACACGTCTCTTCGAGAAGCGCGCCTACATGTACAGCATCCCGTAGGTAGCGTA
Organism: Xylaria telfairii; assembly: GCA_022495065.1. Classification (NCBI taxonomy): domain Eukaryota; kingdom Fungi; phylum Ascomycota; class Sordariomycetes; order Xylariales; family Xylariaceae; genus Xylaria; species Xylaria telfairii. Next base: position 152,824 of record MU383927.1, read on the forward strand.
GGTCACTGAGGTCTACCCCTTATAATCCTATGAGGGCTACACGCGTCGTCATAGCTGGGCTCGACTTCAGAATGAAGATCTCGGCACGTGAACTTACAATGACGATGTTAAGGCCAAGAACATGCCGCATGTAATGATATCACAACGAAAACTCCCCAATTAGGCTCATAGTATCATATATACAGCAGTTTGTGTATTTGCTGGTGCTCACGTATTGGCTATTTCAAAATTTAACTTGGTTCAAGTAAAATTAATAGGAACAGAGTTGGTTTGTCCTATCCTAGGCAGCCAGTAATAGTTGATGCTCCAACAAGCCCTCGGAGTATCGTTGGAGCTTGAATCTTAATACTACAGCACTGATAATAAGGCAAGTCGATGATGGTTTAGATAAGATGCTCCTTACAGTCATGAAACTCTTTCCCTATCCGCAAACAAAGATATAGGTATAATCTACCCATATCCTTCAATGTGTGCAGAATATCTCTAGGAGTGGAATTGAGAACTAATAGATGATATAGAATGAAACGAAATGAAAAATTCTACACCCGAAAGAAATATAGCAAAAGATATATACCGAACTGGCCAAGACAAGGTTCTATGAGTCTTTAATTATTAGCAAGGTTAGGTAGTAACAGTTTATATCAACGTAGCTGTCCACAAGGCAGTATCGGGAATAGAAGATGAAGATAGTGAAGTTACCGAAAGTGTGGCTAATGTTCAGATAAACTTCCCGCAGGTAATACGAGAGCACTAAAAATATGTAAATACATCATCCTAGCCCGATTTCTCTTGTATGCCACTTGAGGATTTAACATGTTGTATGGATGGCGATCAATGTGTAAAATTATCCTAGTATGTTCATGGATGACCTGCTGCTCATTCAAGACGCCGAGTCATCCTAACGGTACACATACAACTAGATAAAAAATCATACGAAATTTTATTGTAGAGATACCTGTGGATGAGGAAACCACACTAGCCGAAATTCCTTTTCTGTGCACCCATCGTCATACATGCCACTCGCCCACTTACGGGGGGCTGGCAGGGACGACTCCCTGAGTGATTGAGGAATACGGAAGGGAATTTACAGCCGGGCCCGGGTAAAACGCTCCGGTCCATTTTCAACTTTAATCAACTGGCTACTGCGGCGGCTCTTGCTGATCGAGCAATGCAGCCGCTGCCCCCTTGGCCTTGGCTGCTTACCTAACAACAATATATTTAGGTAGTAGCATGGTCTACGCTTTCAGCTTCATTCACTGTCACACCAGCGCATCATTCACCCACCAGGAACTAGAACAGCTAGGACTACCGCGTCAGGAATCAATATAATTAAGAGCTATTCGCGAAGAACTTGGTAATCTTCTGCGTACCAGACAACTTGGCCGTCTTGGCGGGACTTTTGGTGTTGTTACTCGTGGCGCTGATCTTCCCCCTGCCGCCTCGCAACGGTTCCTTTCTCTTCTTCATGTCTTGACCCCCCTCACTCTGCACCGTGCTAGGCGTCTTTCTAGGCGGCCCCTGGCCCGTCAATTCATCATCCGCTTCCCTCTTGACACCGGCAAAGACATTTACATCTACGTCCTCACGCTTTATTTTGGGTTCTTCCTCCCTCGTCGTGCCTTCGACCACGAATCCCTCGTTCTCAATGACTTCGATTTCGGGCTGCCCTTCTACCTTGACCGGGTTATCTCCTGTGCCGCTTTCTTCTATTTTTACGATTTTGTCTTCTTCTTCTTTGTTCTTCTTCACAGTAGCAGCACCCTTCGCGAAGAAATTCGCAATGTTCGACTTGTTCTCCTTGCTGTCGATAGGAATAATAAATGAAGGCGAGTTGTTGCCCACTTTCCCCACGTCCTTACTGACGGGATATACCTCCAGCTCACCAGCATAGGGCGCTAGAAACGATTGTAATTCGCTTGACCACTCGTAGCGGCCGGGGTCGAGCCACTTGCGCATCTTCTCGGACCCGTTGTCGAGGATTACGGGCATCCGGTCGTGGAGGAAGTTTAGCTGCTTGTTCGAGCATGTTGTTATGATGGTGTATGTATATAGCTTGTCCTCGTCGTCTGGTTATCTACTTGTCAGTCCTTCGCTCTAGAATCCTTTCACGCAAAACTCTCGAGACATAACGCCCCCCATACCGCCTAGCATGGTGGGGAGCTCGTGATCGTGAGATCAAGGATGGGTCGGGATTTGACGTACTCTCATATTGCACTACATCCCACAAACCCGCAAAACACATTAGCTTGCCATCCTTGCGTCTCACGTAATGTGGCAGTTTCTCGCGTCCGCCGTCCTTCTTCAGCCACTCGTAGAACCCCTCTGCAACCACGATACACCGCTTTCGTGCCTTCATCGAGCTCCATATGCCGCCGCCCTGCGCTAGAGAGTCATCGCGACAGTTGATGGTCTTCATTACGGAGCCATGACCGGGATTCCGCTTAGTCCAGAAGGGGATGAGACCCCATTTCATAGCTTGCAGCTTGTAGTGCACACTGCTATCCATGGATACGTGTCGCCGGTCTGTCTCTTTATCTTGTCTCTTTGTGTCCGCATCCTTAGCCTCTGTCGGAGTTCCTCGACTGTGCTCAGATCGAGGCCCTGCACCCCAGTCTGGCACATCGGCACGGTACACCAGGCCGCGGTAGCTCGGGGCAAAATTGTAGCTCTGCCTCGGGCCGCTATACCCTTCTTCCCCCGATCTTCCACTGTTACCGCCCCCGCCATCCTCATCGTTTCCTTCGTCTGGGTCGTCAGGTGCCTCATAAACCGGCATGTTGTCATCTCTTAGCATTCGCAAGATCTGGCTGGGCCGCTATGTTCCAACAAGTGGCGCCGTCAGTTGACGATGCATACTCAGTTTAAAGAAAAATGCAAGCTATGGTATAGGGGAGACGGACAAGGAAATAAGATTGGATAAGTGGGATATGTGAGATAAGTGAAATCGTGGGGGTGAGATTGGTCATGCAGTCCTGATGACTGGGAATTCGATATACACAGTACTTACTAGGGCCAGTGCGTATCGTCCACACATGTTCAAATGTACGCATTTGAGAACTATGCGGCTGTGAAAGTACGCTTCATTCACATTCACCTGGATGCCGTGAATTCCCTAATACCCCACACACAGTATGATGTGAGCTATAAGCCGATAAGCAATAGCGCTATCAAGACGATAGGACTTGCAAGCTGAAGTAGACGAATGACACAGATTAAATGATTATAATATGAAGCTGTAGCATGGCTATAAACGGGGTGTGGATAGATTGCTCACCTAGTATCAATGAAGTGGTCCGGGTAATGACGAAAGGAAGCCGTTAGTCCATAGTAAGCGTGACACAAGTCCCACGTTCTAGTCGCGAGATCAGGTGACTATGAGCATCAAAGGAATTCCAACCCCAAGACTAGCAACAAGGTAAACTCTCTCGCACATGCAAGTCCGATGTAGGTAGAAGGATTTGATAAGCATTCTTAATTTCCGTAGTAATAGAGCATATATTGTAGCATAATAAGAGGCCAAGTCGTTTGGAATCTTATTGCCCGAATTCTATCACGAATCACCGTATCATCAAATCACGCATTAAATAATTGTTTTCATCACGGGGTTCGCATTCTCAACTGCAGGTGGTGTGCCACATGAATGGCGTGATATCTCAATTCATAAGAAGCTTTTCCCTGATACCGACCCACGCCAGCAATGCCATAACCAGCCCTGAGCATAGTATTTGCTCTTCCAGGAGCAGAATGCTCCAATGGCATACCGGAAGAAACTCGATGATACATGACCAACTCCAGCTAAGCTTTCGCTTAGACCTTGAAACCTCTTGACCGTCTGCGACCACGAGCCTTCTCGAACTTGCGGCCCTTGGACTGGATGTAGGGTTTCTGAAGTTTATGTTAGTCGAAATCAGTGGATCCCAGCAACGAATTGGTAAGCGTACCTTGTTCTTGTGGGGGCCCATGCCAAAGTGCTTGACGGCCTCACGGGCGTTCTTGGGGCCACGGAGCAGGAGGGTGTTGCTTCCGGTGGGGGCACGCAGAGCGAGCTGGTCCAGTGTCAAGCACTCACCACCAGCAGCAACAATGCGAGCGCGGGCAGTGGCGGTGAAGCGCAGAGCGGCGATGGTGACCTTGGGGACCTCGAGAAGGCGGTTGTCGTCGGTGATGGTACCGATAACGACCACAGTCTTGTTGGCCTGGTCATCGCGGGTGATCTGAGACTTGACGCGCGAGAGCGAAACTGGAGGTCGGTTGATGCGGGACATAAACAGACGACGCAGAACAACCTAGGTGGGTAGATATCAGGTGTTACTGATTGACTCAAACGATGTTGAAGAACCAAAGTTTCAAGATAGCCCAAATGGGTACCTCGGGTCGAGACAGCTTACCTTGTTGAAGTTGGAGTCGGTACGACGGGCCAGGAAGCGGTAGAGCTTCACGAGCAGCTTGAGGTAGACGTTGTCGGACTATAATACACACACGCCGGTCAGCACACACGTTCGCACAAGCCACTGCCAATTGAGGAAATTGCGCAACGGCTCTCGGCAGGGACGTCGAGAATGGATGGGGCGTTCACGGACCTTAGGCGCCCTCCTGTGAGTGCCACGGGCGTGGTGGGTGTTCAAGTCGATACCTTCAATGTGCAAAAGCCGAAGGTCAGCTTCCTTGGTTCAAATATACTCATATCGGGGTCCCGCGCGCCTCAAATGAGAGAGCGAGCGACTGGAACACCCGAGGACGCAGCATGGGGCCATTCCGGGACGCGGCGATCCCTAGGACACACACATGCCACTTGTATATGATATCTTGCACAGAAATAACGTACCCATCTTGGCGTTGGCTCGTCGGCGGTCTCGAGAGTCGACGGGGTGCTGTGGTGGTTGGTGGTTAGTAGAAGTCGATGGAGGAGTGAAAGTTCCACGGCGCAGGGCGGCTGCGAAAAGTTGGAATTGGAGATTGGAGGTGGGATTGTGGGCGGGTGGGCGGTGAGAAGCGGCAGGTCTCGTTATCTGGTCTGGACCCGCCCTGCACCACTCGGCTAGGTAGTCTAAGTGGGGCACTTTGTGCTGAGATCTCCAGCACCCAGTACTGTACATCGGAGTTGCCAGCTTGTTACTGTAAAAACCACACACAACAGAACGGTAATTCCGACGGGCTCTAGGATCAGCAAAAGAAGAAGAAGAAAGAAAAAAGGAGCTTCCCTTGCCGACTTGACAAATAGGTACACAAAAACTTGGTTAGGCGACACGAATATCCCGTATGTTGCAGTTATGTATCTAGGGGACGCACCTATCTCTATCCAAATACATCAATTCGATCGGTTTATCTATATGCAAACCAGACGCCTCCAGACCATATTCCGGGAACTCTACTTCATGTAGTGTGCATTCTGTGTACATCGAACCGTTGAACCGTCTAGCAAATAATACAACCTGAGGTCGGGGAAGGAAACCTGGTTCCTGATATCGGCGCCTCTACCCCCCTCGGCACCACGTACTCGACGCATTCATTCCTCTCGGCCTATTGCAGATACGACTGCCTTCTTTCCAAGCGCCTTCCAGGCTTTACCGGATCATCGTTCTCTACCGCGAGCCGGCCCAGGGATTGGGGGATGGGGACAATGTGAAGTGTAAGTCTAATGGTATTGATTACAAACTAGGCGTCGCAAAATATGAGTTGTCTCTCGCTTGTGCGTCGGCTGCATAGCCTATAAGCTAATGGGCTCCTCCTTGAGCCCGATCAAGAAGTCCCGGGTGAGTTCGAAGCTGAGCCAATTAGCAGCCATGCTGGGCGCGACCTTGAGTAGGTTTGGGACGAGGCCCTTGTACAAGCCACGTATGCCTTCTTGGGTTACGATGACTTTAATGGCGTCTCCTATCGACTTGTACTGATAGCCCATGCCGGACATAGTATTGATTTGGAACCTCCGCCTCAACACATCACTAAAAACATGTCGGTTCAATACGCCATGACGAGTCTGAGGTTGGAACTTACAATGGGTATGTGCAGGTTTGCGCCACGGCCCCAGAGATGGCGCCGGCAAGTAGCTTTCGTGCCGCGCTGGGATTCTGGTCGCCCTCCGGCGTCAGATGGTTACGAACATACTCGTACGTCATGAAATTCAACCCGACCTATTGTACAGTGAGCTACACTGGTCGTTTCTTGCCCTGTCCAGGAATTGAATGGGGCAAAACATACGTATGGAGCCACACCCGCTACTGTGGGTATGATGCCACGATACAAGGCTGCCATACCGCCTTCGGACTTGTACATCAACACCAGCGTCGACCACATGCCGGGAAGCTTGTCTTTAGGTACTTCGCCCAACGCGGCAAAAGAAGCCGTTTGTATGGAAAGTCGGGTTCGCACAATGTCGAGTGGGTAAGTAAAAACGACCGACGTTATGCCTGCGACGCCACCACAGAATAGTCTTTCGAGAGGGTTCATGACTGTGCCGGGTTCTCTCTCGAAGAATTGCTGAAGCGAGGTCAGTATAGATGTAACAATGCGCGCTTGGATTGCCGACTGGGGACAAAACAGGGGTAATTTACCCTCCTGTAGAGGTTGTAGCTCCCAAACTGAACAGCTGAATAAGGAACTATGCGGATGCAATTGGTGCCATTCCCACGCATGAAGCCTCTCCAACCCTCCTCTTTCCACATCTTTCCCAGTGCCTTGCCTACAGATAACTTGTATTCGCTGTGGCCGGCGCTCTGGACCTGCAACAGAATCTTGAGTCGCTCAAGCGGTGATACAACAGTTCGCGAGACAGCACCGGCGACGCCACCTGCACAAAACGCAGCCACTACCGGCTGAGAAATAAACTCGATAAACTGCCCGGCCCTGTCCGAAGGCGCATACTTGGCCTTCACGGCACTGGCGTCTTCGAGATTCTAGACATAGCGATCAGCTACAGCGCTGGAGAGATTCCAACTCAGGTTGCCGAGTTGTCGGGCGAGCGCGCAAAACGTACAGACGACATTTTCAGGCCCAATTGACCGAAACCGGTCGGGGGAGCGGCACGGGCGTATGAGGGAGGCGATTTGCGCGCGGTAGGTGGACGTGGTAGATTTCGCGTTCGGGATAAGAGCGTCTAGTAGTATGCTGCTCCCACCATGCGGTAACGGGGTCTTAACGGGGTCTTAACGAGGGACGACGGGATTCGGCCGACTGCTGGGACAGCACACAATCTTCGTTATGAGCGAATCAGCAGTTTTGGCGGCATAGTTGACTTTCGGGACAGGCGGTGTCAAGGGCCAACATAGACGGGAAGAGGCGACGAATCCGAATAATGGTGATGGGGGATCGGGGCTCGGGAGGAAGGATGTACTGTTTAGCTAGAGCGGCGGAGAATGACGGAGGAGGCTGTGGATCCGGTGCCAGTGCCAGTGCCGAGCCGCAAACGAGGGTCGGGCGGCGCGATGCGCGAGGGAGTGGTAATAACAAGATGAAGGAAGAAGCAGCGGACCACGGGGGGCAGAAGACGGGAGACGAGAATAGCAGTCGGCGTTGCGATGTGAGTGAGTGCAGGCCGATGGGTGAGATGGCAAGACAAGGCAAGACAAGGCAAGGCAAGGCAAGGCCGGGGGGAGCCGACCCTACTACGGCCTGCGGACTGTTCAGGGAGTGGGATTTTATTATTAGTATACCGCCGTTTATGAGGACGAGCCTAGTTGGATGACGGGCTGAAGGCGCTTGAAAATTTAGACTAGAGCCCGGTCGGGTGGACCGTCGACCGTCTTTTACACTAGTACGCCGCCAGATTACACTGCGCTGCTGCACTGCGACTGTGCGGCGGCGGCGCGCCTGTGCCTGCGTCAGAAGACCTTTAGCAGGCCTTGACAGCCCGCCCGCCTGCGATAGTCACCAGGCCCGAAACTCAAATTGCGCCATTGACCGTACAGTGCCTACCGGCCCTAGCCACGTCTTGTTCCATTGACATCAGCCTGTCAAGGCAATGGGCAACAAAGAAGCATTTACAATGGGCCTCTCTTTGGTGGTTGTGATGACATACATGATGTATCTGCATGGATGGTTGCCAGTTTTTTTATGCGGCCGCACTGACTTGGCTGTTTAAAACGCACATACCGATAGAGCATGCCTGAAGGGACCCGGCAGGGGGTGGTGGGTTTGCGCTCGGATACATGAGCCCGATCTGGAACTATCACTATAACTACCTATTTACACGTCCGAAGAAATACCTACCTACCTGCCTGCCTACTGTACTTACTGTATGTCCTGCACATCGATTCTGACTTGAACTTCGAAGGCTTCTCAATCAGCCAGTAAGTAAGATGTGTGTGCACTGTGTACGGAACCTTCATACTTACTGTACATGCATGAGAAAGTATTGATCGTGAAATGAAGGCAGGGTTAGTCAACCTATCTACCTAGGTAGTAGTACTACCTAACCTAGCTATATATAATAAGGTTACAAAGTTCCACGATTAAACCAACCTGCCCATCATTATTGCATCTTTTCAAGACTTTTTTCTTGTTTTTCTTTTTACTTTTTTATTGATGTGACCTGACTCAACAAGAAGATAAGGAAGTTTTGGGGCTCTCTCATTATAACGCTATGTGCGGTGCGGGTGGTTGAGAGAAAGAAACAAGCACACCGTCTCCAATCAGATGGGCCTTCGACTTTCATTACCTATCTCATTACATACCTATAGGTAGTATGTATCCGCTGCCCCCTTCGGATGCACCACATCCTTGGTCATCGGATCACGGCCAACCGCTGTACTACCAGACACTACTTGTTCTACTAAGTTAGCCACCCCTTGGCCAGCCATCCCACGCTATTTGTATCCACTGATGTCTGAAGATTTGCTTGGCTGCCTTTTGTTACTCATGCCATACTAGTATATCATCTAAGGGTGATCAGCAAAGCGTGCCCGCTTAGGACTGTCGATGGTGGCATAGTTGTGTCACGTTTCCACCCCAGCGCCCTGGGAATCGTGTCCCCAGGTGACTCGTCGTCCGCCCCTTGTCATGTGCTCACCCTTTTTAATGCACATTCGCAAGTACCAATTATTCATTTAATACGGGTGTCCGTGAATGTCCGAATAGTTCGAAATCAAATATAACAGTACACATAAAAGAAAGTAAATTTTACTACCTAATAACTCCATCGAACACGGTCCGCTACTTGCAGTGAAAAGTTGTGATTTTAGTGAAAGCTGTGGCTCTGCCTGCTGCTTAAATCGTGAGGCGTTTCGGTCGACGGGAGACTAGAAGATGAGCAACGGTCCAACAAGGATAAGATCTAGAAGCCCACTGTGACAAAGGAACCTTGTTTCGCACCCGAAAAAAAAATTACAGGGCCACAACCATTATGTAAGATTCACCTTTCAGTCAGCAACATCCAAGTCATCATGCTGAGGTGGCGGGCTCTCGACAGCTGTGCAAAAAGTTAGCCAAATCTGCTGTTAACAACACCTTCATGTCGCGGGCTGAATACCTTTGCGCTCATCGCCATTCGTACCATTCTCCCGACGGTCGCGGTCATCACGGTCATCACGATCGCGGTCACTATAACCCATGGTTGTCAGTTGAAGCCCCAGCGCGTTCTGCTGACAGAATGTCGATGTTACATACCGAGTGTCAGGGCTGCGAGAGCGGTCCCGGGTGTCACGACGATCACGGTCGTAATCCCGATCCCGGTCCCGGTCACGGCGATCATCCTTTCTAGGAGAGTAGTCGCGAGTACTACGACGAGGTGAGGGAGAACGGCCACGACGAGGAGAGCGAGCCCCACGAGCCCCGTCACGCCGATCCCGATCACGCCCAGAGTCAAAACGCCAAGAAGCCGAGGGGGGTGTACGAGCCCACTAAGATACACGTTAGACAGTTTGACGTGAAGCTCAGGGCCAGGAACATGTACCTCAATCTTCAAGATGTCATCCCGACCGAGGCGCTTGTTATGCATCTCATGGTAAGCATCATCGGCGTCTCGACGATCTTCATATTCCACAAAAGCAAACCTTTTGTCCACATTAGCAATTGGACAAGCTCCGCGATTGAATTATTCAACACTTACAACCGGCTACTGGCACTCCTAGGGGCCGGGATGTCACAACGGACAAGGCGACCATAGCTACAGGTGACAAAGTCAGCAATCTCACAAAATATGGTACTTTCCCAATGGACCGCATCAAGTGCGTAGAAGCTTTGTTGTCCTGCCACGACAGACAGGCGACTCGGCGTGCGCGATGCAACTGATCAATCTGCTCGACCGCTCGATCGTGGGGGAGAGATGACTGGAATGGGTGGTGGGCGTGCGTGGGAGGTGGGAGCGTGGACAAGGAGACGGCTCCTGGACTCGACGAAGTCAAGAACGACGAAGACGGAAGACGGGGAGGACCTGGGACAGGTGGACGAGGAGAACGGGTGGAATTGTGGTGACATCGGACACCGTTTCCGCAGGCTGGACGGTCGGTCGATCTCACCGTGCGCGAGGACGAGGACGAGGACGAGGACGACGAGGATAGCTGACATACCGTTCGAATTCGTAGGCGAGGTCGCGAGCACGCGTGCCTTGGCTGAAGCCAGTCACGTAGAGGGTGGTGCCACCTCGCGACATGCTGTCCGCTGCGTGCTGGCTGGCAGAGAAGAAAGGGGAGTAGAAGAAAACGCAGTGATCGACCAGGATCCAGTCAGTCCCGATGCTTCTGCGAGCGCGGGTGACAATGCAAATGATGCTCAAGGAGTGTTGATGGCGGAGGAATTGGCTCCTGGGTGGTCAAGCAATATGTTTCGGTCAAGTGCTGGAAGAAAGTTTGACAGTGGTTGGCCGGAGCTGTAGGTCCCAGTAGCCGGGGGATCCTCGGGTCCATGCGCGCGCCAAGGATTGATTGGCAGTGATTGCCCAATAGGGATTAGCTCTCGATACAATGACGTTGGCTATTCACTTACCTACATACTGTACAAACCTAGGTAAGATCAAACTACCTACTATCTATGGTACTGTAGCTACGAATGCGGGTGACCAATGCATGTAGAACCTTAGGCCAGGTCCACGCATAGGTAGCTTACGTAGGTACCTACCTATTACTAACGGCCTGCACTTCAATGTCTACTGATAGGGACAGTAGTACTGTATCCTGCTCTGGAACGGGCAGGCACACGCAACTTACATTAGGATGGTCCCAGGATGGATATTGTTGCAATGCCCTCTCCAAAGATGTACTTTATTTCTACACGTGCTCCTACCTACGCAGGTAGATACTGGGCAGTCTTCGAGACAGACGACCCCTTCCTCATATTCGAAATTTGCATACCGGATATATTGGTTGATCCCTGGAAAACAGGTTCAACATCTTTTCGACATTCAGGACTCATCTACCGCCAAAGCATTAAGAACCTACTACATTATCCCCAATTATTCTCGATTACTCTCGATTACTCCCGATCAACACCCAGCCGACTATGGAGAACACCGGGTTGGCCGACGTGTCAGCCAGCTCACCCCCGGCATCACAATCCCCAACTTCTACCCCTGCCGCGCCATCCAACTATGGTACCGTAGCACATTCATCAGCCTCATATCCCAACTCGCAACTTGGCATCGTAGCTCCACCACCTACTGAGGAGCAGATAGTTGATAGCGATGCCACAAAATCTTCAAAAAAGACGGCAAGTACACGGTCGAGTATATCGTCGATAGCACCGTCGTCCGATAATCGGCAGTCGGATAAGCCGTCAATAAGAGCAGTGTCCAATGTACAGTCATATACGCCAGCAATAGGCACGTCGTCTAACACTCCAGTCGACCACACTACCACGCGGCAAAGTACCACATTAGTAGATGCAATTCAAGATGCAATGCAAGACCTACCTATTGAACCGTCGACAGATCCAGAATCCCCCCTCATGTCATCAATGGCCCTGCGGGCTTGCATCGAGGAGTGGGCGAATTTGGATGACAGCGAAGTTCCAGATTGGCGCACGGTTGAGGTCTAGGAGCCAAGCGGGGAAAATTCCAACTGGGAAAATCCCAACTGGGATTCTATCTCACAACGCCTTGATGAGGGACACGAGCCCAGGGAGGAGCAAGCCCCCAGATCAGAGCTCCCGAGACGGGCTTGGCGGGCCGTAACTGAATTCGTCTAGCAGACTGAGATTACACTTCATCGAACGGCACAGCGGCTACGGCAGCATATTGCTAATATTCCTAGAATGCCTGCCCAATTACGGAGACGCGTACGGAGACAAAGGCAGGCTCGTATTGAAGAAATACACCCAACGTTTATTGGACAGTTTTGGCAGCTCGTTGAACTAGATATCGCTCCGCCTCCTGGTAGGCTACAGCGTTTGAGTGACCGGGTATCCAGACATTTGAGGGCTTGATATTTCCGAATTTCAAGCGCAACACAAAGGAGGCAATCGATGAGAATCGGAACTAAGGTGGATTCGTGGCCTTGGATTTGACCGCGATATAGGAGAGCGAGAGAATCAGCAGCGTTTCCAAATTAGGCTATAGTAGCGCGGAATGATTGCCATTATTATAGCATTGTCCTGAAGATGAATACATAACGTAGCGTAACAGACTATTATTCTATCTGTCATGAGATATCAGTTACAAATCAAAACAGTGAGGCAATTGCGCGTTGTGCCGGAATTTCAAGGATAGATATGTGCACAGGCTGTTATAGAATCACTACAAGAGGCACTTATAGGGAAGCTGGATTTTAAGGATGTTGTTATTGACTGTGGACATGCAATGGGTATATCGGTTTTTCGACGGATAGCCACTCTTATTTTTTTGGTTGCTTTTTACTACATAAGAGTTGTTCTCGATTACTAGTTAATAAATTGATCGTGAAATGTAGCACAATCTGTTCTAGTTGATCGAACACGGGAAGAAAGGAGCCATAATGTTAAGAGATATAATTAACCCAATCAACAAAACAAACCAACAAACTCTCGGGTCAGTGGATACGCCAACGGTTTTCCAGGTTCCATGACTTGCAGAATAATTCACCCGTTGGCACCGACTTGTCGTGTTTCCACCGTAATGAACATGCTTCTCCAGTGTTCCCCATTTCAAAAGCCAGTTTGTAGTATTCATAGTCTCGGATATACTGGCCACGTTTGACAAGTTCATCATACGTCAAGTTCCAGTTGAATGTATCGTGGTGATAATGCTTGAGGTAGTACCGTTCATCACGCAATCCGAGAAACTCAAAATAGAGTCCCTTTCGTTCCATGTCTTCTTTGATATCGATGAACCAGTTTTGGATGCTGTTAAAGTATCGACCGCAGTAGAGTTCCAGAGATCGTGGTTTTGTCCCCGGTATCTGCTCCTGGCGTAGTTTTTCTTCTACAGCATCCATCCTCCTCGTTCCATTCCGGGCGCACTCCGAAGCTAGCGAAACATAGTCCTGTGCCGGTTCTCCAAGAAATATGGTGTCAATGACTAGCTGGCAGATCCAGTCCGCCACGTCACATAAACCAAGAGAATTCTGGAGTACAACAACCGCCGTTCCAGTTTCTGGGAGCAGGCAGATAGCTGCTGTAGTTCCTGGCATATTCCCTCCGTGCCAAATAACTAGCCTACCCGGATATCGTTGACCCAGTTTGGGAAAGGATCCAATCATCTGTTTATTCCACCCGAAGTCCAGACAACCAGGTAGTTGAGTTCGGTTCCACCCCAGAGCATATGTCTGCTCTAGGATAGCTTCCGCGGAGCGCGCGATATGTGGCCGAATTATAGTGGATATCTGACGTATCGGATTAGAGGGTGATGTAGGCTCATCGAGGCTCGATCCTTGCTTGTGCTTAGGTACTCCTACGGGCCATAAGGAAGGCGAAAGCCATGAAAGTGGCCTAGCCCGCTTACTTATCATGTCCTGTTTCTGAAAGGAACCACTTGCCCTACTTGTTGGAGTGATGGTTCCGAGCGCTTGAAGGTACGCCTTGCTATACTGTATGAGATCAGCTATCGATGTGCGAATCGACTGTCCTGCGAACATTAATGTATCGTTGGATGCATTGCAGAAAGGCAGTCGCCACGGCTCCCTGTTGGTGAGGATATTGTACGGCACAGCGACATTGTTATCATCCGGCTGATAAGTAAATGAGCGAGTCATACCGAGGGGCTTGAATATTCTTTGATTGATAAAATTGCTCCAAGTCAGTCCTGTGACTCTCTCAACGACCAAACCAGCGATGTTGTACGCATGGTTGTTGTACATATAGGTGCTGCGTGGCGGCTCGATCTGGGCCAAGTAGTCAAATACAGGGATGGCGTGTTCCTTGGTCAGTAAGATGCGGTTGTTGGACTGCAGGTACAATGCATCGGCCCACGCCTTGCCCGTCCGGTGACTCAAGATGTCAATGACCGTTAGCTTCGCGGAAAACAGTTCAGTGGATCGAGACATTTCGGGCAGAATGTCGTGAACAGGCGTCGTCCACTCCAAAAGACCGTCGTCGACTAATATACCAACAGCTGTGGCCGTTATCGCCTTGGTGAGTGAAGCGACATAGAAAATAGTGTCGCTGTTGTAATAGTAGTGTTGACTGCGTACGAGGCTAACACTGGTTGCGTGCGAGGCTAACGCCTGTTGCGTACGAAGTGATCTGTACGGTCGGCAATTAGCGCACCTAACCCAAGTAAAAAGGTGGTATATTTAAGCAGAAAACTCTGCACTATAAGAGATTCTCCGTATAAAAGCCTTATTTTTATACGAATAGCTAAAAAATGGATTAATATATAGCTATTTATTTTATTTTTTTATTTATATATAATATTATATTTTTTAGTTATTTAATATTAATTAGTATTTTTAGTTTAAAAATATAAATTAATAAAAGTAAAAATAAAATTTATATATAATTATACTTTAATAAAGTTTTTTATACAAGATTATATATTTTATATTATACTTTGGTTTTTTTAAGATAATTAATAAAAAAAAAAGATTAATTTTTTTACTATGTTTTAGTTAAAGCTTTTATATAAAAATTAAATTAATAATATATAATTATATTATTTTTAAATATTATTATATAAATTATATAAAAATTTATATTATAATAAAAAAATTTTATTTTTATTTTTTATATTTATTAATATATTAAATAATAATTAACTATATAAAAACTATTAAAAATAAATATTTAAAAACATAAAAGCCTTAAAAAAATAACTTTTAATAGTTTTAAATTTTTTATATTAATTTATAGTTAAAAAAATTATAAATAATATTAATATTATATTTAGTTTTATATAAAAAATAATTAATTTTTATATATATAATAATATTTTATATAATTTTAATAATTTAATTAAAAAAAAAATTAATAAATAAACAGTGTATTTATATATTAAATATAACTAAACTATATATAAACTAAAAAAACTTTAAAAAAAATTAATAAAAAATTTTAAAAAAAATAAAATATATATATTATAAATAAGAATTCCTATAAAGGCATGTACTTTTACTAAGGAGGTATATATTTATAAAGGCATGCGCATCTAATTAGTTATACCCCGCGTTTAGTGGGCCCTATACCCCGCGGTTAGTAGGGCTTATATATAGCTTATTTGTTTTCTTACGCACGGTTATACAGGGCTGCCCGGCTAACTATAATAGTACCTTGGATTTTATTTTAATTGTTTTATATACTGATTTAGCAAAAACAGCGTTTTAAACAGCATAGTTAATAAAGCTAAAAAACTACTAGCTAAATATAAAGCCGACAGCTATATCTATTAGCGCTGCTATATCCTGCGCTAAAAAAAAAAGCTATTATAATAAGAAAAAACTTTAAAGTATAAAATAAAAGCAAAAAAAAAAAAGTTATTAATTATTATATATATAAAAAAACTAAAAAAAACTTTTATTAAAGTAGTTAGTATTTATTATTATATTTTATTATTACTACAGTAAGGAAAATAAATTTTTAAAACGTTAAAAAATTAAATAAAAGTTTAAAAAAAAAATTAAATTACTTATATTATAATTTTAAACTCTGTTATTATTTTAAATAAACAGTAGTTTTAATAACTTATTATTTTTAAACTTTATTTTATTTAAATATAAATTTTATTTTATTTTTATAAATATTTATTTAAATATTTATTATTTTAATTTTATATATAACTT